>JAVCKT010024976.1:0-10529 GCA_032273925.1 Rhynchotus rufescens | reverse complement strand
AATTATCCTGTTTAAACACAGCTAAATATATCGTGCTGATACCAGCAGACACACAGCCGAGAGAGGAAATTTTGTTTGTTTGCTTTTTAAAATGTATTGAGTGTAACATAGTATTCCCACAGCCTTCTTTCGCCTGCTGAGTAGGAGACTGAATAGAAAATAGCATGACTTAACAAATGCTTTTATTATGCAGGGTTTCAGTGTCATTAAGAACATGTCTGAAAACTACAGAACTGTAATAAGATGATCCAAATTCTCTTTACACTCAGCAGCCTGGGTACAGGTAGAAATCTAGGGATGGATCTCAGACAATATATTCTGCTTCTTGACTGATTAAAAAGAGCTTATATGCCCCATAACTCTTAACATTTAAGGGATATGTAACATTATGTAAAAATACAATTTCCACTCCTGTTGTCTTCTGATGTATTTAGCAACAAGTTCTTCCTTATGCAGTGCAATGTGTGCAGGGATGTATGTTCTCATCCTGCATATGTGCTGGATGTATATATGCCACTAGGTTATGCATTATCAAGCAGCTGCCATGACTTTGTATCACTGTATCTGTGTGCATACAGTGACTAGTTCTACAGGGCATTATTGTAATGAAAATGCCGAACAGAGGAAAAAGAAGTTTGTATGCAAATGTGTGTGTATGGATTTAGATATAAATGAATCAAATATTAACTGATAAAATAAAGGGCTATCAAATACCCACACCTCCTCTATTACTTCTCTGTCTAACCTGCCTTCCTCCCCATCTTTTGTCTCTCTGGTTAGCAGTTACTTGGTCAATCTTCTTCATAAGGTTTTGTTTCTTTTTCTACTGCTACCACCCTTTACCCCTGGAAGAACTCTTCAGCAATCAATGAAGCCATTGAAATTGATAAATAAACATACACTGGATGTTAGGAGCAAATTAACTTCAGTTGCACCCATTCCATTCCCCTGATGTCAGTGGGGCTGCACAGTAGCATGCAAAGACAGGGAGGCAGCCTAAACGCTGCACATTCAGGGGAGCAACCTCATTCATGACCTTAAAGCTTGGAGGCCTCATGAGTCACTTCTCTCATGACTGGATTCTTTCATTAATATTTTGCCTTTGATTTAGGAGCCGGGACAACTTCCCCTTCCCAAAGTATGGGGTTGGGGGAGGACAGGAAAGAAGGGAACAAGCTGACATTTCCCTTACTCCCTTCTCTAATACGGGAATAAGGGAAGCTAAGGCAGAAAGCTGAAAATTCTGCAGCATACACAACTGTGCTTTTCTCATTTACTCTCCAGTACAGAGGAGACAAAGTGATCTCTAACCGACAGAATTCAGTTTCAACACAAGTATGATAATGAACAAATCCTCCCACGTAAAGATATAAATCAATACCCGTTATACAACTCATTCTGCCCGGATGAACAGCGCTGGAAACATCACACAATCACACATGTTTCCTGGCTCAAACGTGTCAGGGCAGCCCTGCGCACTTCTGAACAGCACTTGCACTTTGTGTGGTTGGGAAGCATGGCTCTAACTCCATGTATAGGAATTTCAGTTGCATTCGCTTTTTGCATTGACACAGGTATTTCGTAACCATGGCCTAACCTGGGGCAGTAAGCTGCCAGGAAGACATTATTTCAGAAAGCAAAGGAAAGGGGCATGTTCAACAAGTAGAGTACTGTGTATTATCTTCTTTTACCTAAAGATCTTAAAGCTCTAGTCATACTGGGCACAAATCATACTACCTGATTTGTCATTTGTCGCATTTCTGTCCTTCCCTTCCAGCAGCAGCCGGCTTTACAGAAGCAGGAGAATAAAAACAGGGCAAAGCAATAGTAGCCTTGGCTGTCTTAATATCAGCCAACACTGGACTTCCCTGGCATACATATCTATTTATGCAATATTAAGTACTATTAAGTAATAAGTAATATTAAGTAATATTAAGTAATATTAAGTAATATTGGTGGGACTTACTCATAGTATTCAGCTTATTACTAGATACATCCCTCAAAGGGTTTCTGGTAGTATTATCCACCCCCACTGTTAATTTGCTGGTATTAAGAATCAGTTGTCTAGAATAAGTCCCAGTCAAGTGTATGTCATTTTATCCCACCCTTCTGGACACAAGAGGGGCAAATGCCCTCTTTTGGCAGCCTCTAGCTGAGTCCAACAGAGACTTTCACTCACTGAAGGGGTCGTGACTGATTGCCCTTGCCTGGACAGCCTGTTGCACCAAACACAACTGCCAGTTACAATCCAGTGCAAACACTAAGTCAGAAAAGTCTTGGGTCTGCCCAAACGAGCCTGAAGATTCCTTGTGCAGAAACATCACGGGTCAGCTTAGTTTGTACAGAATTACCTTTGCAGAAGAAACTGGCACATCACAGAGCACAGCCTCTTGATAAAACCTTTCTCCTGCCAGGCCCTTCACACTGTATAGACTGGGTCTTGGTTGGCAGAAGCAGGCTCACTTTCAGTTTCAGAACTGACAACTAGCACTAGTATCACAACAAGGTAGAGATGTCACCTCAGCTTCCTAGCCTTTCCTAAGTATGAAATCCAGGTGCCTCACTGCATCAGATATAATAAGGCACACAATCCCCCTCTAAACTTCTAGGGTAATGAAAGCACACGTACTGGTGGGATCAAACTTCTACCACAGTCGCACAAACTAGGCACTCTCAGCAACCGACACAATCTTCCTCCTTTCAAAAGGTATGAAGGGACTAAGAGGTCTCCGTCAGGAGCTAGACTTGCTGATGACTATTTGTGTCCACACGGAATGCCAGACTCTGTGGCTGACTCCCCTTCCCGCTCCCCTCCAGCCTTGTGGGCTGCAGGGAATGCGGTGTTACGAGGGAACACTGAATTCGATCGTCCGGAGTTATATATAATATAGAGATATTTTACAAGTCAACAGGCTGTACTCTGAGAAGGAAAGATAAGACAATAAAAATGCTAGTATATCTGTTATTTTTAGCTTTTTATGCAATTCTGTATTTTTTATTTTTGCAAGCACTTTTAAGAGGACATAAAATGTTGTATTAGCGCATTTCTGTCAGGAGGAATCTTTCTTCCCAGAATAAATTACCGCCCATTTAACTGAAACAATTTCCAGCAATACACAAATGACAAGTTGGAGCAAACTTGTAACAATAACTTTACTGCAATCACATGCAAACTCCCGCAGGAAAAAAAGCATCGGCTGTGGCCACGACACATTTCACAGCAAGTGACATGATGGAATTGAATGTTGTCATGGTTGAAAGCTTCGGGGATCTCACACACTTCATTGAGCCTGCCTACAAAATGCTGCATCTCACCATGCGCCCTCCCAGCAAGACTCCCAGCACAGACGCTGCTCGCCATGCCAAGCCTCTGCGCTGCTCAGGAAGAGCAGCCAGATGTAACTGCAGTAGAGGAAAATAGAGCAGAACCTTGAAGCACTGCTCCTCCACCAAATCAGCCGTGGCCTTAGCAGCAGGTTTTAATACTTCCTTCATGTGTATGAAAATGATGTGCACAGGGGATTAATAGTAAAAACATTTCTGAAAAAAGAGATCTCGAACATGCGTCTTTGAATACTGATATTTTAGCAAATCTGAAAGAAAATACTACTGCTTTTTTGAATAACAAAATGAAAGAGATGGAGTGTGTGTCATTGTCATCTAAGATTTACCTTCAGGAAACAAAGAAAATGGAACTGTACTACTTCCATTCCTGCCATTGCTGCTGCCTATGGGAGGTCATCAAGGCTGGTGAGGTGAAGAAAAGTCTCACGGACAACCTCCTTCCCACTGCATTCCCCTGGTGCTGGGTCCCTTCCCAGTGCAAGAGAATTCAGCATCTAATGGAGTACAGGCATGGGGGGAAGCTCAGAATGATGCACAGGCACACAGACTACTGCATCTGGGTCAAGCGAGATTGCCCTAGACTGCAGTGCTCTGTCCCTTTGCAAGCAGCTTGCCCTCCAACTAGTAATAGCTTTCAGTTTGGAAAATCTGATGACTGTATTATTGCATAATTTTCATCTAAGCAAAAAGTTCATTTCTATAGTGTTTAATATTTCTGGTACTTAATGTATTGATTTGTAGCTGCTCATGCTTCCGAAATAAACAGTTATAATACACATTGTACAGTGCCAGAAGAAAATGCAGATATTGTTAAGAAACCTGAACCACGGCCTTTTGGAAGACCAGGATGCTGATACTGCTATATTTAGTGCCTGATTTGGTAGGGAAGAACAAACCACTAAAAGGAGATTTCTTCCAGCTTCGATTGATGACTACATCAGAATAAAGGTAATTTTACAGATGTCTTTAAAGCAGCCAGAAAAAATGCTATGCTTTTTATTTACTATCCTTTTGAAGATCAGCTACTTTCTTTTAATGTTATAAAATATTGTCAGAAAGTATCTCCTAATTTGCAGTGTGTGATAATGAATAAGTTATACTAAAGAGTCCATCTGATTATTATCCTGAAATGTGGCAGTAATTTTCACAGGCTATTTTAAAGAATATTCTCTTCTTTCTTGATATTTGCCCCCGGAGAAAAGCCTGAAGACATGCAATTTATTTTAAGATTTTCAGAGTGTAAAATGCATTAAGGAGTTTTTTCAGAACAAGGAAGAAAAGGGGAAAACTGGCGTGTCAAGGTGAGAAGCAGAAACATGACATGTTACTAAAAATAAAATGCAAAAGCAAAATAAAGTGCTGCCTCTTTAAGATAACAAAAATAAAACAGAATACTTTCCTCATCTAGATCCCGATATTGCACTCAGCTCTACAGTCACCGGGGTCCAACTGTGTGGAGTTCATTGCAGGATCAAAGCACTGAAGTGTAAAATAGAGATATAAGGCAAGACTAACATCAATGCAAATACAAAGTGAAGAACAAAATACAAAGTTTAATTTCACATAGCAGCAAGGACAGACAAAGATTACTAACATTACATAGAGATCCTAATATTTTCCTTTCTTCTTTTTTTTTTTTTTTTCCCTGATCATTTGTGTATTTTTTTTCTCTCTCTCTGGTTATGCATGGCTGCTGCTAATGAGGTTTGTCACTGTGCCAGGAATATCTTTGAAGGTATTTGTGCATGGCATTTGCATGGGAAAGCAGGTAATTGAACACGGAAGTATATGGACCATCACATTAGTAACCATAGCAGCCAAAAACATTTCATCCCATGAGAAGCTTACTCTGATGGAGGCTGATTTCCTTTTTAAGGAGATCAATATGGTGCTTCACAGTGGTGGGCAAGTTGTCCGAATGGTCTGTGCGACTGGACCTTCTATGGTTGTAATAAGACCTTCCTGATGCTGTACTTCTCCTGAGGGAAAAAGAAAAAAAAAGAAAAAAAAAAAGCTGTATGACTCCCAAAACCTGGATGTCTTGAAGAGATGTATTTGCTAACAACCAAGATTCACCTGTAACTCATTAAAATGCATATAATAGATAACATCATCACGGCAAAATCTTGCTTGTGATTGCGGCTCACAATGTCTGAGCTGGCTCAAGACTGCAGTCAAATTGTTTAACGTAACATTAACTTAATAAACATCTATTTGATCATGCCTGATAATTGTAAGTTAAACTGTGCTCTTTTTAAATCCTGTAAATCCTAGATCCATAAATCTAGGATTTTAAGAACTTATGTGACAAAGATCATGTTGGTAGCAAAGATGTGGGAATTATTTTTGTCATAATGACAGTGCATTTAGCATTTCAGTAAAAAAGAAGTCATGCATTAATGACAGAGGTTAGGAATAGCAAGGTCAAAAAGTCAGAAATATGTCTCATTTTCACATGAATTTTCTGGAAAAAAAAACTCAGATCAACACAAAGATTCTCAAAAAATCTTTAGCCATATTTTGCTAGGCACACAGCATACATCTAAAACATGCTAAGTAAATCACCATCACCACTACCATTCAGTAGAAGCTAACAGAATATACCTTCTTTCATCTTTCCAAGGCGTGTGCATAGTTTTGGATATTAGAAATTGATTCTTACAAAACCCAGAGATGATCTAAAAAGAATGAACACATCTCCGGAGTATAAAATATGTAATACAAATTTGCTAAAACTGAGAAATACTTTTTCCCAAACCAAGCATTACGCTCTAAAGTGCAGTACCTCTCAAACAAGAGCAAAGTGATCTTCAATCTCTAGAGCTTAATCTTCTGTTCCTTAGGCTACTTTACTGCTCAACAAGATCATCAAAACAAGGGTAAAGTATATCTATCAAAAACACCCAAAAGTAGAAAGTTTTAAATGTAAGGCAAAGACTGCAAAATTAGTGTTGGTATCTCATTTCATAGAAAATAGTCAGAGGATCTGTGAAAATGGTATTCACAACAGATCAAAGCAAAAACATCTGCTCCATGGAGGGAAATAATTTCCCTTGTTAATATAAATTAACTCATTTAAATACACGGTATAGAGGAAAGAAAAGAAAGAAGTTGTTATTTTGAACAACTTTACAGATATATAACAGAGGGAGAGACACCATTAAGAAGGGATGTATTTGTAGAGGAAAGCCAGGAACACTGCAGGATAAGCTATTTCACTTGCAGCATACAATAGCTTCCCAAGCAGATGAGCTGCATATGATTAATGGCTTTTCAATCTTGTCGTTTTCCTGCCCTCAAATGTTCTCACACACTCCCAACTCAGCTCTTACCCATTTTCTTTTTTTAATATTTAGTTTTTTGATTGTATGACAAGGTTAAAGCTCAGAACCTCAGGTATAGTCACTAACATAATAGAAAGAAAGAACCCAAACATAAGTTAGGCATCTTAAATGCCTCTGATATCTACCATATCACTAATGTGTACTAGGTGACCGAAGTACTCAGGGCTACTGTGGCACTTTACTGGCACCTGGCTGGTGTACTATGTTTTAAAACCCTGACTTCCTACCAAAGATGAGATGGACTAAACCCCACTCTGAGTATCATTGTCTCAGAGAAAAAATACAGTATTACAGTGTGTCACAGCCCCTGGACTGGTTTTCCAATATTTTCAGTGAAGTTATAAAGCAAAGGTCACTCAATAAGGATGGAAAAGTATGACACAAGAAGAGCAAATATTTTGCACTTTCAGAAATTTACCTTAGTGTCTGATGTTATTTAAACAATGAGCAGACTGTTTCAAGTAGAGTTATGCTGATACGTAAGGAAATCAGAAAGGCTGTGAAATGCTGGGTAAGCAGTACCATCTAGAGCAGCTGAGAACTGGATGGGGCAGATAGGAGTAGACTGAAAGCTCAATGATGGATCAGAAAGAATTATTCAATAAGAACAGGAAAGAGGAGAGCAATAGGAACAGGAGCTCTATTGTGCAGTCAGAACAGTAAGATATTTGGAATTACAAAAGCAGTTAGGTCAGGCAAGGTAGGCATAATATTCACATATTTTTAAAGTTTATTTTAAAAAAATAGGAGTGAAATGAGAGTGATGGCATATTCAAAGACAAGACTGCTAGTTTAATAAATTGTTTTAAAATAAAGCATTGTAGAATGGGTAGAATAGGTCCGTGACCAGTATGATCTAAGTCTCATTTTGGCTGTACTGCTAAGTCACAATGTGACCTTTGAGCAAGACACTTCAGACTAGATCCAATAAAGGACTCAGGCACTTTAAGCCTAACTAAAGACCCAAGTCTAAAAGTAGGACCTACACATCCTGCTCAGATGCCCACTAACCTGATCCCTGAGCAGGGTTAGTTAACTTACCTCTAACTAGAGGCACTTGTTACTCCAAAAAAAGCCATATATTTCTGCTGTTCAGTCCTGTGTGCACAAAGTTAGTCTAGTCAACAAGTGCAGGCTGTGGTAACTTCCAGGAGCCTACCAATATGCTTTTCAGTACAAAGGACACATAACACAGGCCAGGATTTCACCTCAAAACGTGCTCACGATGCAGCTATGCTGCTTTTCTTCTTTTTTTTTCTTGACAGCATAGTACCAAAGCTTCAACAACACAACAGAAAAAACACAGCTCTGCATCGGTTGAGCAGTAACCTGGGGGTAGACCAAAGATTGACCTGAGCAGAAATGGGAATCTCGTTTCCTTTGCTCTGCAGGCTGGTCCTCCTTTCCTCTTAAAGCAGATCCTTGCATGCCTATTTCCAGGAGTGTCTGGATCTGAAGAAAATCAGGAGAAAATTGAGAGAGACTGGATCTGAAGACTTTTTTTTCCCTGGAGCTAGGCTGAGGAGAAAGCGAGGAGCTCAGAGGTATCCTTGTGATTAGCATGCCCAGCTAGCTGGTGTCAACAGCTGCTTGCTCATCAAGCAAACTTTTGCACCACTCTTTAGAAATGCTCTATGTGAGGCACACACTAACACAGGGTTCTGGGTTAGTATCAAACTGCAAATATTCATATACATTGAGTTTTCTAACTTGTAGGAGTATTAACCTTCACCTTGCTTTGCTGGAGTTTCTACCTGATGCAAAATAGAGATATAAGCCGATCACCTGCTTTGATGAAGAGCGACACTTAGTTTAGCTGAAAATGTTTGATATTATTTAGATGAAAGAAACTGCTAAGCATATTAAAGAGAGAGTTTAAAAGAGAGTTTAAAAAGCTACTGCATAATTTTATTATTTGCTTTCACTCAAAATCTAGGTAAAAGGCTAGGATGGATAACTAAATAGGGATTAAAGGTGGAATAATTTGTAAAAATACAATGAAATATGAAAGCTCCACATATTCCTGGAAAATTGAAAGGCTAGACAGAGAAATATGTTAAAAAACAACTAAAATAATGTCATGTTTCACTTTAGCAAATCTGTGATTTGAAAAAATCACTTCATAGTTATAAGTTAGATTCTTCTATATTTTTATGTTAAATTCGTTTCCTATGGACTGAGGGATGATATGCACATAGAATATTAGTCTAACACTTAATTCTTCATGTTAACAGGCAGACAAGAAAATAATTTTATATTGGTTTGTATAGAATGGCTTATTTTAAGACGAAGTCCTGGTCTTTTAAGAAAATGCTTGTAGTGTGGTGTGTCATGATATTTTAAATTCTTTAATTCTTTTTCAGTTTCAGTAATTTCTTGAAGGTGAAATATAAATACAAAAAGATATGTTATAGAAAGTTATATCTCTAAATAGGAGCCTGAAAAACACAGGTGATGTAAAAATAATCTCAATTTTTAGTAGTAACAAGAGATAAAAATGCTTTTCAGACCAACATCTCTTTAGAGTTTGAAGAGCCACATTAGTTTGACCACACTGCACTTATTCCATATTAAATTATACATTTTGCAGCCTAACCAGTAATAAAAACTGCTGAATATATATATATATATATATAATGCATTTAATTTAAAGGTGACCTGTAAAGGAACTGGTCACATGTCCTTTTTTTTTTTTTTTTTTAGGATTTATATGATGACCTCAAATGCTGCAAGCTTTATTTTTTTCCGCTATGCCAATTCTATTACAAATTCAGGTACTCTTTGGTCTAGAAGATGCTATAATGTCCCGAGAACTCTGAATTATGACAACACAAAAACCAAAGTACTGGAGGTTGGACTAATTTAGGCCATAAAGAACAACTTATATGATAAATGTCCAAGAAAGGAAAGGATTTTTGGTCTAACTGCACACAATCTTTGGGTTTGCTCTCTTTTTCAAATTAAATTGTCCAGAGCGATGTACAGGTTTTCTGATACGACCTATAAATTTCTAGCAAAGTGAAGCAAGTCATTTGGGTATTATTGACTTTTTTATCTGGTGTGAAAATACAGTGGTTGGAGGAAAACAAAGGCTTTCAGAGGAATTCTTTTAGATATCTTTAAGAAATGCAAACATGATTTAACTTCTCCTTGCACACATTTCTGGTTTTTGTTTTTCGCTTTACACAACCCAAGTCATTTGCATGGTTTGCAGGGTTATGGGGGCTATCACTTGGGGCTCCTGTCACGGACGGGAGGTTTAAGCGCTTCTGCTGCGCTTTGCAAAGCCAGGGAAGTTGGCACCCGCTCCCTGAGCGGATAGGACCTGCTGCCACCATCCAGTGGCATGAAGGGCAGCTTCCCTTGCACGCCGGCGCGTACAGGGGCGCTCGGGGCTGCGCTCCGCAGGCGCTGCGTGTCGGCGTCCGTGGCAGTTATTTACGCGCAACCGGGGCGTACAGAGGGCCCGCGTGGGCCGGCGGGTGGGCAGACGCCGCGGCCAAGCCGGCCGCCTTCCCCTCGGGGCGCCCACGGGAGGGCGCTGCCCGTGGGGCCGCCGCCACCTCCGAGCAGAGCGGAGCGGAGCGGAGCGGAGCGGAGCGGAGCAGAGCAGAGCAGAGCTCGCTGCCTCCCGCTTCTCCCTCCCGCAGCGCCGCAGAGGCCGGCAGCGCCCTTCCGAAAGCGGAGGACGCGGCCACGACCACTTAAAACTCCCCCGTGCGCGCTCCCGGCCGTTACAACAGTTGGCGGCCGTTTGGAGGAGGGGCGGCGCCCGGTGTGCGGGGCGGGGCCGCGCATGCGCACCCGCGCCGCGTGACGCGCGCTGCCCGGGGGAGCCCC
>JAVCKT010024974.1:0-21631 GCA_032273925.1 Rhynchotus rufescens | reverse complement strand
TCTCATCCACACAGGTTTTATCACAAGTAGAAAACATGGTAATAGATGACATGATAATGTAAAGGATTTCAGCAATTCTGCAGATAATCTAGAAATTCGGAGCATCACAATTTACACTGTAGGTCAGTTCAATAAAGCAATTGTTATTCCTTAGATGACTCAATTACTTGTGCTGTGACTATTAGCACTGAATGTACCATCTGAAACTCATTTTGAAAGATTACTGAAGCATTAATGATTTAAAAGCAGTTTCCACATGTGTTTTTATCAATGACGAGCACCGGCTCGAGCAGAGCTGGAGAACACACGTACAAGGATCTTCAACAGCACTGAAGTCATTTTCCTTCAAATTTTGTATATTGTTTTTCACTCCTTGGTGAGTGATGACTACATAATATCTAGGAAATCAGGGTCAGTAGGGTAAATGTTTCCGTAGCAATTTGGCAGACACACCTTTCATAACTCATAAAGTCACTACTGGAAAGGCACAAGTGGGTCACAGAAGTGCATGGCGGGAGGCTGCTTTCCCCTTACGCAAGGGGGTAACTAAAGGTTAGCGAGCGAGCACCAGAATAACGAGCTTTTTGCCAGAAAGAGCGGAACAGAAAAACAGTGTTTTTAAAGGCTGGCTTCTGAGCAGCAGCCGCCTAACACGTCTCGTTAGGAGTCATCACACCGAAATAGAAGCGGCTGCGTCAGAACTTTGAAGAAGAGCAATTCAATGTCCCAAAAGGAAAAAAGAATCACTTGTGTTCCAGAAGTAAATTCCGCTGATTATCTGGCTCTGAGAGAAGACACTAGATCCATTTGACGTATGTTGCTCAGCTTATTCTTTTATCCCTCTGTAACTGGCTTTATCACTCATCTCTCCCCCCTCCCTCCAGCAATGTTTTCAGCTTAAGGAATCCCACAATTTACCTGTTTTACCTGCACTATTTTTGTCATGCCAACCTTCTTTATTCCCCTGATAACTTTGAGTCCATTTGTCTGCTTTCCTCCCCCCCCACACACACTTTCCTTTCTACTACTTACGTTTTTCTGGAGTACTTCTAATAAATCCAATTATTAAGAAATTCTTACCAGACTTGTTACAGGGGAAAGAAAAGAGAAAGGAAGTTTTGGTTCTGCAGTGTAAAGATTTCCAAGGTTTGCAGAGCCAGGACATACCTACACTGAGGGCACAGATTATCCCATTAACTAACAGCCCCCTTCAAGTCTGGGGACATTAGTGACAAAAACTGAACACTATGCTGTAAAGAGATGAAATAAAACAGTGCTCTCTTCCTCCCAATTACATCTCCTGCTACAGCTGCACACCAGATAAATATATTAATCAAAATGACCTCATTTTAGGCATGAGTAGCAGTGTGTTATATAACCATGTTAAGTATGCTATTTTATTTCCCTCCCGCCAAGGAGAAATGGTGTTTGTCTTACAAGAGTTCCAAATAAGTCTGGTTATAAAGTGATGGGGAAAAGAACAGGAGGGAGAAATGAAAGCAAGAGAATTAATGAGCAAAATGACTCATTCCCCCAGTGCAGAGGTGATGTTAGACGTCCCTGTTGAGTATTATTGTCACTCCAGGAAGCTAATGTTGTCACCGACAGGCTGAGTGTTCCTAATGTGCCCAGCATTGCTCAGGACAGGAAATACAGCAGCGTTACAAGAATGGAAAATACGCCTTTTCAGACCTCTCAATCAGATGACATGGGTTTACAGCGTCCTGCTTTGTTTTCAGAACGGTTTCTGAAGGCAGCCTCCATAAACAAGGCGCTTGCAGAATCCCCTGCCATTCTCTCTGTTGCTCACTTCTTTCATGAGATTTTCATCAGATAATTTATTTCCCTGGTGCTACGAGTCATGCAATTAAACAACCTCAAAACCTCCCTTGAAAGTAGCATATCCCCCCACACATAACACGGCTGAGACTCCACTAGATTTATCCTGCACAACAGAAATACAGGAGCAAGAGGCATACATTTTTGCAATATAAGATCACTCAGGCAGAGAACTCTGGTAAGTGCTGAAAATGTGAAAAACAAATGGCAGGGAATGCGTTTCCCATTTGCACACATAAAAGCAGCACTGTGTAGGCTTCACTGCAGCATACCAGTGCGTCCAAAACTCAAAGGTTAGTTACATAAATGATAAGGCGTGGGCTTAAATGCTTCATTCAGCTTGTTAATTACTTGCTTTGTGGCCCCAGCCAATGTTCTGAAACAGGTTCAGCCAATATTGTGTTGCTTCCTCTGCATTTTTATTTAGTGTATTAAGGTGAAGTGCTGGGAACAATTTATTGCAGTATCTAGGAAGTGTCTGTTTTCTTCGTGAGCAATTTACAGAACAAACTTACTCAGAGTAACTCACAGCTGCTCTTTGAATGTCCTCCCTATTCTGGAAAATTATGAAATTTACATCTAAAAGCATTCTCTGTAAGTAAGGGGACTGCTGGCAGCCCTAAAAGTACATGCATTATTGCCACTGTCTTTTGATGACTCCTCTGTATTCTTTTTTTTTTCTTTTTAATCTACATACTTATAGACTATAATGAAATGAACTCAAATTAAGTGCCAGTGAAAGCTATGGTTTGATGATAAATGCAAATATCTTCTCTTTGGTTAATTTGGATACCTATTTGATGAGAAATTTTAATGCCATGGAGCAGTACAAGCCTTCATCTTACCATCCTAAATCTTACCATCCTATTTCTGCATTACGGAGCCATTTTTTCCTTCTATGATTAGGTTGCCAGTTAGAGATTTCTGAGTCACAAATGCAGATTAGCATTTGGAGCTGAATTACAAGTCTCCAAAAACTGAGTCAGTCAAAAAGTTGACTGAAACAGGAATCTCATCCAGCCCATTATAGAGAGACTAACGGTAAAATATAGATTGCACTTCGAAGCCTTGCCTTGGCTGAAGCTGAAGCTATTTGGCCCATATGCTGTGCTATGTGAAAGGTGATGAGATACATCTCAGCTATATGTACCCTCCTGTGCATATCAATACCCAGGTTTTTTGGAAATATTATTTCAGAAGTCACTCAGTCCCTTTAGTTCTGCATTTCAGGTTATTTTATCTCCTTGCTTTACTTTCCTTGCTTTTACTTGCCCATAGGCCATACCACATCACATCATCAATATTTCAGCAGAATGACTCCCCACTGAAATCAGCATAGATTTCTGCTCAAAAACTAATAGCACAACACGGTGCCTTTTCTCTGTTCTTGTGCACCTCTTCCTGCTCAGTTACAGTCTCTCTTTCGTACCTCCTTTCTTCAGATTGCTCAAAACACTGGAGCATTCTTAACTGCGTTTAACCTATCAAAGACAATTCCTAAACAAGAACTTGCATAAAAGCCTTTGCTGTTAGCTAGAGAGACCTGACCACAGCACTTAGCTGATTTCGCTATACAGATCACTTTCATCTTCAGGCTGAACATTGTTTCTTCAAATTGAAGATGAAAACTACAATTAAATATAGGCCACAGATGTTCAGGATACAGAGGACAAAAATATAGGTTTCATAACTCGACAGTTATGCAACCAGTTGCTTTTCACATATTAAAATGAATGTGTAATTTTATGCTCTTATTTACCCTTAATCTAGACACAAATAAATCTATGCATGTCCTTAAAATGATAAGACTTTAAACAAATGCTTCTGATCTATTTTCATCACTGATATTTTCTCTCCCTCGAGATGTTCATCATTGTTTTCTAATTTAACTTTAGATCCCCAAATGCTCAGACCTCTAATTCTCCATTCAGTTACTCAGGCACCTAAATAACATTGAGGATCTGAGCCTTAATTTTGTAGCAGACCTCATAAAGGCCAGACTATTTTAAAATAAGGTCACTATATAAGAGCTTATTTACCTTACCTCCTGAATCTCGGTTAAAGTGTCTACCCCGATAGTCAAAGCCCTCTCTGGGAGTAGCTGCATTACCACTCGCAGCAGCGAAACTCTCAACTACCACAGCACAGCCAGACCTGCAAGAGACACATTTTTTATAGCACTTGGACCCAGACAATGGAATTTAATCCCTCAACAGATAAAAATTATCAAGACTAAGCACTTTTGGTATTTACATAAAAATCCTTTTCTTCAATGTGGCTCCCCTCTAGTAAATCACACATACTAGCTGTCTTGCACAAAAATAAAGTAGTGAACCAAACAGTTTCCTTTGCTGTCTGCAAATGCAGAGAGAAATGCAGAGATGAGAAAAAAGATCTTGTTACAATGACTTATACTTTCAGCTTGGTTTTCCAGGGAGGCTCAACTTACAAAATTATACTGCCTGTCCATCATTTTTGATAAGTTTTGAATCAGGTGGCTGTTTTTAACCAAAATTGAAAGAGGGAGGTAGGAATTTCATAAATTCTACTAGTTTCATTAAAATCAAGGGCTGGCAGAGAAAAATGATGAAAATTTAACAGAGTGATGGAAGAAAAGGCATAAAGAGGCCAGCCACGAGCACCTTGTTTGCGCTTGCCAGCCCACGGCTTCCATGCACCTCTAGACCGGCTGCATTATGGAGAGGAATAGGGAGCAGGGAATTGGACCCATGCATTGGGAGACCCCCAAGCCAAGGAACACAACTCTATATAAAACCATATTTTCAGTGTCTGCAGAATTATTGCTTAAATACTCAGGGGGGACACTCAAGGGCTGTGGTAGGAGGAGCTCTGTTCACAAATGAGAAATACAAACTGAAAGGTCCGTGAGGTATCTTGCATATTTTTTTAAAACTAGAGTCCCAAAGCACTTGCTAAATAACAAATAATAGTAACCAATAGCAGCCTGGGGAGACAACAGGTTTGCTTAGAGTCAGTAAACACAGCCATTCCCCAAACCAGTGATTTTTGGCGAGGAATGGGGTGTAATTTGCATTTCACAGGGTGAAACTGCAGAACAGCTATGTTTTTATTTTTATTTTGAAGCTAAGGAAGTTGAAGTCAGACACAGTCGGCACAGAGCCTCACAATGCCATTTTGCAGTCAGTTTAGAAGCAGAATTGCATTTTCAAGACTGCGGATAAGAAGAGTTAAGAGCCTTTGATTTCTCCTATGTAATACAACCCATGTAAACATCTAAAAGAGCTCTTAACCCTGCTGAAATGCACAAGGAACTGGAAAACTACACAAATGAGACACTTAGAAACCTGAGTTCCTGCTGCTGTTACAAACCCCTAATGCTTGTGCCTGTTCTTTGCAGGTCCCTTCCACGCAGTAAAGGCAGACCTCAGAATAAGGTGTCCCCAGCCCCTAAAAAACCCACACCATTAATCTTCTCTCTAAGAATCTGATACCGCTCAGCTGAGTTTTGATAGGCTCAGTATGAGTTACATAACACAAGACTAGTTTTATGGGAAATTTGGAGAGGCAACAGAGAGATGGTTGGTGGAAGCCCCCTGTCATTGCCAGGACTCTGGCAGACCAGTGCCTCCCCCCAGCACAAAGGAGCCTCTCTCCATTCCTAAAGGAAGCACGAAGTCCTTAGTGCAGTCACTAAATGAGAAGTGGCATCTCAGTGGGCTGCCTCAGTGGATTAATTTTAAATGCATAATTCAGTATGGACCCACATAAACGTTTCTGAATAGAAATAGAGGTTATATAAGCTTGTTCTTGGAGCATATACTGCAAACTCCAAGCCCAGTTTGAGTGCAAATCAACTCTATCTTTTATTAATATTTTCACTTTGGTTCATTTCTCCAGCACATGGGCTAATCAGATTAGTTTCTTCACTCATACATTGAGATGCCTAAAATAAAAAACAGTATCTTGCTACCAGTGTAAGACACCAATCAATCCTTCAAAGAAAGTTTATGTCAGACTTCTCCTGAGGCGGCATCTTGCATCAGCCACAGCCCAGCAAAGGCTCTGCATGCAAAACCATCATTTCACACTGCTGAAAGCTGAAGGTCCCCAAGTCCTGGAGGGCTCTGTGCACGTCTCTCAGAGCCTAGATGCAGCAGAAAAGATGCTGGACATGCTTCTATGGAGAGTCAGCGCTGGGAAGTGTCCCAGGAAGCATCGTTGGACAAGTTTAACAAGGTGTCCCATACAAGGGAAGTGGCACATCTCCAAAAATAAGGCATAAGCTGCATGTTGAGTCCCCAACCTCCTCAGAGCCAAAACATATAGTCTTTGGAAAACCAACCAACTATCCACACACATATTAGTTTAACAGTCTCAGAAATACATTGAGAGTTGTTTTTTTAGGTATGGATTAATTTTGTCTTCAATTAAGCTATCCCATTCAAAGCCAGATCTGCAAAATTGATTAGCAACTTCTCCAGTTAAAAAATATGCCCAAAGCGTTACCATAACTCAATATTAAATATAATCGTTTAAAAGCAGAAGATCTTTTGCCACAAACCCAGCAATGAGTTCAGTAAGACCCTAAGGAGGAAGGGAGACCCCAAAAGAGAAGTCTCTATGAAAATGGATGGGATAAAAAAAAGATGGCAAAAAACATGAACAGATGAAGACTCACAGAGCTGAACTGACCGTGTAGGACCAAACCAGCAGTGTGCAGTCATAAAGCCATCTGTGCTTTGCAAAAACTACTAAACCAAATTAATTACACCCAGTATGAAAGACACTAGAGATCACATCTGGACAATTCCTGGCACCAGCTCATTCATGAGCATTCCTAAACTGGAGCTGCACAAACATTTATTTTGCTCGGCTGCAGTAGGGAGGCTTCTGGCTGACAGTAAAGCAAACCAGGGAGCAAGCAGCGGGCCTGCTGGCATGGACTGAGCAGGTTAAGCAGGAGCTGCTCTTCCTCTGCCATTAAGAGAACCTCAGAAGCGACTTTTACTTCTCTTGAGAGGCATCAAATAGAGTTTCTCCCATTGCTGATCAAGAACAGGACTAGCCTGAAGCCACTTTGGGATGCTGTCAGTCCAAGCCCCAGCCCATTGCCCACCTGAGCTAAAGTGCTTCACAGAAGTTGTGCTTTAGTAATAACTTGTACTCTGAAACTGTTAAACAAATAACAAAAAATAAGCAGTGTTGATTCTGTTAGCATTTTACATAGAATAAAAAGTGAGGCTAACGGTATATTGTATCTCAGTATGCAGCATTTTTTCCTGTTGTTTTTAAAATAAGAGCTTTGGCTGCAGGTAAGGAGGCATTTACTTTCTCAAGAGATCATGGCATTAGGAATGCTCATATAACACACTGCTGTGTCAAAACGACAAGTGCAAAATGAAGCCCTGTGTTCAAGCACCTCTTATGTCCCTTCATACAAGTGCAGATCAGGTCGTTCACTGAGGCTGAGCTTCTCTTTACCAATGAAGCGGTCTGCTAGAAAAGAAAGGCCACACATATTCTTCTTTAGAAAGCAATTCTGGATCCAAACAGAATGAACCAAACAGAATGAACAGAATGAAATGCTGTGTTTAAAATACAGCTCTGCCTTCTTTTAATGTAGATATACCCTAATTTGCACATTTAGTTGTGACAGAAAAGCCACTTTATTTATCCATGGATCAATAAAACACATGTTCACAGCTCACAGAGCCAGTGGAGTTATTTCACCCCATGTGCAGCCCTGGCAAGACAGGGCTCTGCGGGGGGCACATCGCCGTCGCTGCTGGACCATGGTGACTCTGCTCAGCCGCCCCGCTTGCCTTCGTCACCAGTGACATTGCTGGTATTTAGGACAGCAGGAAGGACGTGCTCGCTCCGAGCCAGCCAGCAAGGTCCCCTCCTGCCTCCTTAGCTCCCTGCGGTGCCAACAGCATCATTAGGGAGGGCTGCTGCAAGCAAGTTCAGTTCTATGGAAACAAAACACCTCTTGGATTTAGGCCCTTTCCTATGCACGGCTGCTGTTGCTACACTGACCTTACTGCGTAATTTGGAAAAAGTTACTTAAACGCCACAGAAACCTATTTCTGAATTGTGTGAAAAGTTTCTAATTTTAAAACACATAGCCTCGTTCCTCTGCTCTGGAAAAATACCTGCAAATCAAAGCTAATCTGGAAGTGAGAAGGGGACAATATGGAAAATGAGATGTAATTAGCTTAAATTGCTTACTAAAGTAGGTAGCAGTGATCTTTGAAGATTCCTGCAAAATACAACTGATTATAAAAGAAATCAAATAGTCAGTGCTTTTATCCCACAAATAAAAAGTAAGACTGAGAGAGAAACTTTTGAATCTTTTTCAACAACTACAACAACAGATCAGAGACAGACACGGCTGGACTGAGGCAGCTGCAGATTCCAAACCAGCTTTTACACATACATTATTTTCTCAGTCCCTGTTGCTGCCTCTTCATCTTTACATCATACAAAAATCCTCATATATTTTCACATCTACTTGTTGTTTAATGGCTCATTTGGTTTACAGACCAGTCTAATATTTGACAGTTAATACTCCTGTTTACATAATCTACTTGTAGATTTCTTCTTTCAAATGCCTCCACAAAAAATAGCTATTAAAAAAAAAAAAATCTTATTTTTAACTCCCTCCTAGCACATTTCTATATCTCTGCGAGGTCAGGCCAAGTCCTGCTTCCATCTGTGCAGGAGAGTATGCTCCAGATGTGGCACGTTTCACTACTCGCTAACATTTTGGTAACTAACGTTTTTGGTAGATGGGACACCTCTGTCAAATCTTATGACAAGGAAACTCTCTAATACAAAAGCAGGTAGGCTAACACACACTAGAGGAAAAGACGTGTATCTTGTTAGGCTGCTAGATGTCATTAGGTTGCTAATCACATCTGTGATTATAGCAGGCTCCAGGTACCCATTCTAGTACCAGTTCTAGGGGACAAACTATCTTCACAGGCCAATGTCTTTCCTCTAGCAATCTTAAAAGCACTTGCCAAAGCCGATAGGACCAACTCCGTGTTTATTGCCTTCCTAAGCTTAGAACTTCTTCTGTAATATTTCCAGACAAACTAATTACATTTAATACTCTAAATCACTGCACTTCAAAAGACACAATGTAATATTAGTTACGGGGACCCTCTCTATTCAAACTTTCTAACATGAAAAAAGCTAGTGCTTTCAGCATGGTTAATCATTCCCAAATATTCCAAGACCTTACTCCTAACTATGGTCATTGAAATGAGTGTTGGCTCTGGAATAATATGTGTATTTTAGAGAGAATTATTTCAGGCTATTGAAGATGTGTACTCACGAGTAACGACTATGTTATCAGAGTTGTGCTGGGGCAAGAGTGAGAGACTTGGAGATTTTCAAGTCTTTTTCCTTCTTTGGTCTGATTCCTTCCCTCTTGTCTATAAACCTGGTTAAATCCAACACTGCAGCTGCATGGTAGAAAATTCCCTTTTAGCCTTAGCCTGTGCAGTTAGTTCAGTGTTAGCGTGGGAGGAATCCCCATGTCCCTCATCCACGTGCCTGCCAAGTTGCTGTTTGTCTCTCCAGTCTCTCCTGTAAAATCACCAGACTCCACATCTGTCTGGGATGGCTTCTAAGCAGGCACCAGCAGCATTAAAATGCCCAAATGCAGATGTCCATTTTGGATACGTTCACATGTCTCTCTGTGCAGCACTGAAGTCACCACGCAAGCTGTCCTTCCACATGGTTGTCACGAATTCTCAGTGGCTTCTTATACCAACAGGATGAAGCATTTTCTCATATTCTATAGTTCAAAACACCCAGTCGAGTCACAAGCAGAAATACCACCTCACTTGGACGCAATGCGAGCGTGCAGCCTGCTGCTGCTGGAAGAGCCTGGCTACAAACAAATGCACGCTGAAATCTGCCTTCCATGGCTCCACAAACCCTCCCGAGCTCCTTGGGGATGGCACTAGCACCCTCTGCTGTCACTTAGCACAGAAGGCAGACAGAGCCCAGGGCCTGCACTGTGCAGAGGGAACCCCAGGAAGGGCCTCCTGGATCCTTCACGGAACATCGAGCCATAAAACCCCACAGCGAAGTTCTGCAATGAGCTCTGCACTTCAGGACAGCTTATTTGCAAAGACTGCAGCTGTGACCTGTCTCAGCAATACCAAAACACCTGCAAATGAAACACCTTCAAACGAACACTTGCAAGGCTTCCTGAGGCAGCAGGAGCATTGGCCTCCAAGCCAAGCGACAAGCTGGAGGAGCAGCAGCTCCAGAAGGGAAGGAGGGCCATCAGCTCAGGCCTTTTAAACTCCCATACGTGCCCATAAACAGACCTGGAAAAGCTCCTGTGTCCGTAATCACAGTTTGTGAGCAAGGCTGTTAATCAAATCCTAGGCCACAGAGTTAAATCATCTCAGAATAAGATCTATGCACTATATCCATATAGTGTCCATAGTGTCCAAAGCCTTCTACATTTTTTTTCCTTAGTAAATGAAGACCATCAATTACTCTTATTTTCCCAGGAAATATATCACCATCACTGATAGCAGTGTTTAATAGTAAACCAAATACAGGAATAGCATACAAAAAAGGCTCCTTCAAGGCAAGGATTAAAAAAAAAACATATATACATATTCAATATAATAGACAATTAATATTAAGATCAAAAGCAACACAAGGGAAGAGGGATTTTAGTATCATCTGCAGCACTTTAGGTGAAGAAATGCAATCCGTAATAATAAAGAGAAGAAAAACTGCAGAATATAGAAAAGCATTTCTTTTACAGGGGGTCAGAGAGCTTGTGGTGGGACGTCAGCTATACAAAACCTCAGGAATTAAAGTTTAGTATGTTCTTTTACATTATTCAGAGAAACACAAATACTTTTGTTCTTTGCAAGAGAAGATATGTTGCCTAAAACAGAGAGTAGTAATATAGGACTGGATTACCAGATTGTGGAACACTTACTCTTTCTGGTGTTAATATATACAAACAGAACCTATAGCTTCAGTGGAGCTACTTGAGTAAGTTTACGCCTATATAAAAATGTTTCACAGTCCAGTTCTCATTTAATACTCTCTTCAAATTTCAAAAGCTATATGTTGTGCCACACGCTTCAGGAATCCCTGCTGGAGCAGGGGGGTTGGACTAGATGATCTCTAGAGGTCTTTTCCAACCTCAACCATTCTGGAATTCTGCGATTCTAGGATATTCTGCGATTCTGGGATATTCAAATTAGGGACGGAATTGTAAGATTAAAGTCATATTAATGAGCTGATCAAAACCCCACATTTTTGCTTTGTTGCTAAACTTTGGAATAGATAACATTCTCCTTAAGCATACCTACCAAACGGCTAAAACCAGTCCATCAGCCAAGTCAGCCTTCAAATTCTGCCTTGACTATAAACAAAAATTACTTAATAAGTGTGCAATTCTGCAAAAAGAAAAAGAAAAAGGGATAGTAAATGTCACTGCCATTTAAACTGCTCTCACCACTTTCCAAATTTCTTTTTCAAAAGTCTGCTCCCGTCAAAGTCAATGGCAAAACTCCTGTTGATTCAGGGACTGCAAGGCTCAGCCCTGAAAGAATAATCCTTTCCCAAATGCACAGATGTTGTAGAAGGATGTTGATTTTTCAGTTAAAAAAAAAAAAAGGGATGAGACAAGGAGGAAACCAGATGACCTTTTATAAATTAGAGTAACTACACCTGTCTAAATACACAGTCATATGAACATGGACAGCAGTGGTGTTTGCTGCAAAGATGTCACCTTCTGCCATGTAATTATTTCCCATCTCCAACACACTCTCCAGGAGTGACAGCTGACTGAAGAATTTCACACTCACACAAAAACTTTTTGTCATAATTAAAGAAAGGACTTATTTTTATGTAAGACCCAATCTGAAATTTTCCCAGCTTTCCAAAAGTGTAGCCAAGAGCAGAGGGTACCCTAGAGAGAAGTGGTTTTCTAGTGTGTGGAAGAGTGCAGAAGGTGGTGGCTCTGGGCCATTCCAACAGCCATCAGTGCTCAAGGCCCTGTGCTCAAGGCCCTGTAATGCTTTGTTTTCAAACCACTTGAAAAATAGGATCATTCCACCTCAAACTACTGTTTGGATCCTAATAACAAAATAAAATTGATGCATTAACAACGAGAAGCGAGGTCAGACTGTCCGCCTCAGAGCATCAGATAGAGAAGTGTTATGACACCACTGTCCATGAGTCACGATGTGTCAGTGCACAGCAGTACGTCTATTTTATAAGCTCACATTAATTTCCTATCCAAAGCCAAATTTCACAAAATACTGTGTGGTTAGTGGAAACTTTATAAATATATTTTGAAAGGGAAACATTAAAAAGCCTGAAGCATGTCTTCTTAGAGCATAAGTGTCTTTTAGTCAACCATATAAGTACATAACAAATTGATCAAGTTTTCCTAGTATTTGGTAGTGGGAAATACTTTGCTCCCTTCTCCTTTAGATTAAGCCCTCAATGGTATTTCTTCATTGCTTCAGTGTAACAGTAATGGACGGAAGTTCTAAGGCTCTTATTTCTCAAAAATGGTCAAGGTAAAGAAGTGATTAAATGGAGTTAATGCAGCTATTGGCAATACAAAGAAGGATGCTCAGGTCATTTGCTATTGTACAATCTGGGGCATTTCGCTCCATGCTTTGGCTTTCTTCTTGGCCAGGGACAGCCATGGTGGTTCAACGGGGCTGCATGATGACATTGGCAGGTTAGAGGAGGGTCGTGTTTCCTTTTCAACAGCAGGAATCACAGAGGTTTCCTGAGTAATAGGTCCAACTTTACCTGCCAACAAGAAGATATTCATCATTCAGCAGAAGGCTAAACAGTTAAAACTCAGTTTCTGCCAGTACTTTTTTCCTCACTTTCACGCAATCATTTTACTGTCCAAATGTCTGTGACTCGAAAATAAAAGTCAACAGAAATTGCTAATCTGGGTATGGCTAGCACAAACTGGTCCAGCAGCAACAACAGCTAGGACTAACTATTGCAATGGAAAAGCTGATTCTAAGCTGTCAGTGAAGAGTCTGCCCTGAAAGGAATCTTCTCCTGAGGCACAAGTGATAAGCAAGTATCTAGTTCTTGACACATGAAGTTCTTCCAAATTCTTCAAATGTGTGGAGATTATAGTCCCAGCTATTCTTGCTATTTGTATTCTTGGCTTATTCCTTCTTTCTCTTTTCCTTTCTTTCAAGCTCTTAGCTGCCATGAGAGCACACATCAAGGAGTTCCACAGGGTTATTCTGGTCTGTGAGTGCAAGAAGATCTAGAAATGAGTCCTGAGCATGCAGTAAAGTGCAAGCTGAGTTATCTGCAGGGTAAGGTTCATTGTGGAGTTAAATAAATTGGTATTTGTTTTTCAGCAATGAAAAGTCTAAAGATTCGGTTTTCAGTCTTCACTGTGAGCACAAATATTCCTACTTCAGCAACATTATTAAGTATAAGGTCAAAACAATGTTTTATGTTCTTGGATCTGTAAACGAAGAAGGTAGGATGCTTGTGGGGCTGAATGTTTTTCATGCAGTATAATATAAGCCTCTCCTCCTCAGAAAGGAAGGAGGAATACAGGCAACATTGCTAGTTTGGCATCAAGCTACTGTTTAGAAAAGGCCTCTTCCATCCACCCTGTTTGGAGATTTTCAAGCTTGATGTCTTGAGACAGACTGCCTGCGATGGGGCTCTGCAGAATGCAGCTCTGAACAGAAGTCTCATTTCTTGCACCACCGTTCACAAGTCTGTCAATGCTGTGCATCATACCTCCCTCCACTCCAGTCCAGGCCATATTGTATCTCCATGTACAAGCCTGGGAAATACTCAAACATTTTCTCATTCTTAAGTAATCGGTGTGAGGTACATGGCAGACAAGATGAGGCTAGTGTGCTCCAGTGTGAGAGTCCACACAGGGACTTAAGCAATGTTAAGTTCATGAACCTTGATCCTGCTTGTATTTAAATTAATGAAAAATGCCCTCAGCTTTGCTAGTCACACCATTGGGCCAAGCCACAGAAGTTCCTACCTCCACTCAGGAGGTGTCTGGTCATTTTTACATTCCTTGTAGTTCTTGCAGGGGACAAACTACACTTAGGACTACTCGAGGAACTATATTGTCCAGTAAGAAAAGGCTGCAGCTCCTCATACATAATACATTGGTCAGAAATGAATTTATGTCTTATTGAAAGTCTGACTTTGGAAATAGACTTGCACACTTCGGGAGACTTTCTTCTTTGTAATAAGCAAAAGTGAGTGTCAAGCCCCTTTGCATGCTTTCAACAGCTCAGGGTAAAACAGAAACCCAAATCAGTGGCATGTGCAAATTTGAGGGATGACAGGCTTTGGGACAAGCCTCACTGTGCCTAGGGTCAAAAGAGAGAAAGAGAAGAGATAAGCTAACTCATCTTCCCTTAGTTATAACATGGGCTCCTACGCAGCCATAACAAAACAGTCACAGTAAAGTAAGAATCTGATTTCTTGAAATTCCCTTCCAAACTTAGCCGACCTTCAGTTGTCTTTCCTCTTGCTGCTGAGTGCAGGACATGTGCATCACACTCCCAACCTCAAGCATACATTAAGGAAAGAGAAAAGTGATGACAATTCACAGAAACCAAAAAACAGCATCTCTGCAGATAGCATCCCTTACTGCCAGGGGCACACACAATCGTGGATCAGATGAGCCACCACTCTGACACAGTGGAGCAGATCTTAGGTTCTTAAGGAGCATCTGAAATCAGCAGCTTTCAGCTAGCACAAAATGCTTTTAGAGCTGAAGAACTGGCTTATCTGCACAGCTGGAACACGTCTCTGAGGTTTGGCACCACGCTGAGCACACAGGGGAGAATAAGCTGCGGCCCAGCAGTAGCCCTGGGAGAGGTTTGTGAGTCACCATGTCTGAGTCACGCTCTTCCCCTGCATCTCTCTACAGTCACATCCAATTTCCCTGCGCACCCGAGGGCGGAACTGACTCTACCTGAATTATTCTTGATGCATGTTTAACTAGCCCCTT
The DNA here is from genome assembly GCA_032273925.1 of Rhynchotus rufescens. Classification (NCBI taxonomy): domain Eukaryota; kingdom Metazoa; phylum Chordata; class Aves; order Tinamiformes; family Tinamidae; genus Rhynchotus; species Rhynchotus rufescens. The sequence goes on along the minus strand of JAVCKT010024974.1, from coordinate 6,780 downwards.
TTCAAAAACACCCAGCAATGGAAACTGCACACCTTCTACAAGCAATCTGTGTCACACTTCACCCTTACTGTTAGAAAGCTTTTCTTAATGCCTAAGCTAAGCCTCCCCTGATGCGTTTAGACCTACACTTTGAAGGAAATTAAGTCTTCTTTTCTAGACTAAACAACTCCACTCCCTTCATTACTTCCTGGCTGACTGCAGGTCTAGAAGACCTGATCTTTTTTTGCTGTTTTCTTCTGGACACTGTCCAACTTCAACTGCTCCCTGAAAAATAGCTTTTAGTACTGACCTCAAGCAATAGTAAATCACTATATTGTTTATACGGTCCTTCATGAACTGACAGTAGAGATAAAGTTCTTTTTTCACCTTTTCTGGCAAGCAAGCAAGGCAGTGCACTGCCTTATATGTAAACCATTGTCTGAACAGGCCTTGTATAAAGTGTGTTGATTTCCAAAAAAGCAGCAATCTGTTCCCTGCTACCTTCACTATTTACTGGTGGAAACTGTAGTCACTATGTGAAGATGTGGAAGAAAGAGAATACCTGCTGCAGCAGACACACTGCTCTTCACTTGCGGTTTCTTTTCCTGCGAGCTCGAGACGGGAGGCACGCTCTTCCTCAACACGTTCTCACTAGCTGGCTACAAGAGAGGGAAGAGGAGAAATGAATGCAAGTGAGGAACCCACCAGGCACCTGCACTCAGCAAGTTTGCCCTCAGAGTCCTGGAAGCAGCTTGAAAACCTGACCGTAGGAATGCACCGAAAGCCAGCACAGAATGGCTGGGAAGAGCCTGCGGGAGGAAGGCAGAGGGGAAGAAGGAAGGCAGCTGTTATAACACGAGGCTTGCTAAACATGCAAGCAGGTTATCCTCTCTGTCTTAGAGACAGGGAAAGCAAAGGGCTCGCCCAGGCTGCACAGGTAATCCGTGCAAAGGCAGTGGAAAACCCAAACTGTAGGTACACAGTCTTTGGGGCACTGCACTGGACGCTGCCTTAGTCATTAGCACGGGGAAAGTTACTGCAACTGCCTGCAGCTCTCAGGGCGAGACAGACACATTAGTCTATACTCTACCTCCTCCTGATCCGTGTTGGGCCAAGCTTTGTCTTCAGCTTTATGTTCTTTGGCAAGAGGGTGGCCCTGGAAACCCTTTTGTTTTAGTTTTGCCATGGAGACCCAAGCTGGTTCAGAGGAAGCAGTTTCCGAATGTGGAGTGGAGACTTTTTCTATTAAAAAAAAAAAAAAAGCAAAAAAAAAGCATTTCTGAAGTGAGGAAGAGATTTAGGTCAAGTCAGTCTAAAGCTAGTGTTTTGTGTTCTAAATCCTTCAGCATCTGTAATACCCTTTGAACTGCATGGAGATAAAATTACCTTCCCTGATGATTCTGTCCTTGGCAATAACTCTTTTTCTGTTTACCCTGGAGTTTTTGACCTGACCATGCTTCCCTTTTAGTCAATGGCAGGACTCCCACTGAGACCACTGTGAACCGGATTTTCCCTTTGAAACAACATCCTTACATTACAGACTAAATGAGTTTGATAACCATTATTTTCTCAGGTAGGAAAACAGAGGATGCCCTTTCACTTTTTCTAAATCAAGAGACTGGAGAAAAAAAAATACACCTAATACAATTCCTAGTTAAGTTTTCAGCTGTCATAATCTGAAAAATTAACTACAAAACAACAGCAAGCTTTAAAATGCAACGTAAAAACTCTAGCTGATTGTAGAAACAGGTCATACCAAAAACATTTCAAAAGCCCTCAAGCTATTATTCTCCTGTTATTCTTGCTGGGATACACCCACCATTAAGATAAACCAAGAATTCCCTAATCAGCCAAATTATCAAACCAATTAAATACAGTGCTGATGAACTCAGGGCTGAATTTAGTCCTGTTCAAGAGAGTTCTTTTCTTTTGTTTGCTGCTTTGCCAAGTGTCCCAGAAGGCTATTAATTTCTGTAGTGTATGGATAAAAACAGTGTAAATACCTGAAGGTTTACTCCCATTTCGCTTCTTTGCCACTTCTTCGGATTTTGCCTTGGGAGGATTTTTGTCTTCAAGGAGATCTGATTTTTTAACAAATGATTTTGTGCTAACAGGAAGGCCTGGAGATGGCTTCCCGGGGCCAGCTGATTTCTGATCCTCGCTGACGGAAACCGAAGGAGAGGTGGGAGCAGCCGAGGGGAGCAGCTTTGGATTCTCAGCACGACTTTCACTCTGGTACTTCAGCAGTGACGATGTTCTCCGTAGTCTGACACCAAACGGGTTTTCAACATTTTGTCCTTCGTGATCAGCCCACTCCAGGGAAGAATTCGAATGCCAGTCACTGTCCTTAATATCGTGACCACATCTATGGGAGTTGTTTTTTGCAGACTCCTGTATGACGGCATCAAAATGTGTGTGCTCTTTTGTTGTGCCTTCAAACAACTCTGGTCTTATAGGGGAGGTAGGGGAACTTCTGTTGTAAGAATCTTCCTTTGAATTTGAACCCCCTGAGAGAGATCTTTGCCATGCTGGAGCAATGGTAAATCTAACTGGTTTAGCAGCAGCACTCTTTAGTGGAGTTTTTGTATTTTCTTCCAAAGATTGGCGCTCTCTCATTGTTTTTGTCTGAGAAGCTGTACTGCTTAACTGGTACTCCTTATTGTCATTATTAGAAGAGATATTACTCTTCAAGCCAAGCAAACTTGAGGAGGCCAGACATCCAATGGACAGTTTTTCAAAGGTATATGGTGTGCTGGTTTCCCGACTGTCTTCGTTACCCTTTGGAACAGAACAAGGTATTTCTGCTTTGAGGCACACATCCACTTTACTGGGGGTCAGCATGCAATCTGCTTCCAAGCCAGATGCAGCAGCATCTGTTCTGGTTTCTGCATTGCCTTTGGATGATTGCACTTCCATAATTTCACAAGTTTCTTTATCATTTCTTGCTCCTGAACTGTTTTCAGGAATCAAAACAGCCACTGCTGCTTCTTCAAACAAAGACCCTGAATTGGCCAGAGCAACCTGAGAAATGCTCAGTGTGGGATCTGAGATGGAGTGGATGGACTCATTTTCACTAGGACCCAGGCAAGCTTCTATCTTGCCAGTAAATGGTGGATCTTCCTTTTCCAAGTCTTCATCCTTTTGGCCCACTGATTTTGCTGATGACTTCTGCGCAGTACCTGCCAATGTTTTTATGTCTTGAGCTTCCATGCCATCGCTAAACAAGTCATCTGTTAGTGTGTCTGGCAACAAAACAGCTTCTGCTTTCATTTGCTGAGATTCCCGAAGTGCAGACACTTCAGTATTGGTATTTTCTTGATGTAATTTCAATTCACCAGTGGCTTCACTCAAACAGTACGGCACCTCTGCTCTTTGGTCTTCCTCCACATTTGCTGGAGGAACTGCTTTATTCTGATGGTCTGTGCTTGGAAGACATGTTTCCTCTTGCAACAGAGCACACAAACCTTCTGCCACTGCCGTGGAATTGCAAGAATCAGGAGCAGCATCCCTGGAACTTGTTACAGGTGGTGTCTCCTTAAATTCGCTTCCCCTTGCACCACATTCTGCCTGGGTTGTTGATAAGCCTTGATTAAATAGAAGTGTGCACTTTAAGATTACAGCTCAAGGACCACCCATATTCATAATTCATTCCAGACACTGCAGTCATTTAGCATGAATTACCCCTATTTGTCTGCCATTACAAAGCTGCTAGAAGTATATTTAGAAATGGTCTGCCGAGCTGGGGAGACCAATACTTTGCCATTTGAATGTATCTAAGCCTGGGAATGACTGAATATTGTCTGCTGAACTGATACTAAATCATTCTCAGGGTTGATGAACATCTGGAGAGCTGAGATGTGTCTACACACACAGTAAGCCTGAGGCATTTGTGAAGCAGAGGGCTCCTGGATTACAGGTGATTTGTGTATGCAACAGCTCTGGGGTGTGAATTTATTCTACCTCAAGCATACAGTGCATGTACAGTAAATCTAACCCTCTCTAGAAACCTGGGACCCAGTGAGGTATACTGCGGTGAGCCAGATTTCTGGTTGGGAAATTCAGGATAGAAGTATAACAGCAAACAACTGGACTACAAGGACAGTCTCAGGTCTGTGATATCCAAAATGACATTTCTTGTTTTTTGATGGAGCCTGGCCTAAGGAACTGTATCCTTCAACAATGAACTCACAGCCCATGTTAAATACATTGGGAATCACAGATAATACTACACAAATCTTGTACAGATCTTTCCATCAGCAGATCTCAAAGCCCTTTATGAATGAGCCATAGATGCCCAACTACTGGATAGATTATATTTGTGTGCTCCATTTGTCACTCACTCCTCTGAAACAGCTGCAGTTCTCAGTGTCCAGCTGCTTCATATACAAACTGCAGACACTAATCCCCTGCATTTGAGACACTTGATATATCAGAGCATCACATCCCAAATCATCTCGATGCCAAAGTGCAAGCATTCCCGTGTATGTATGTTCCCATGTATGTATGTTTTATGTATAAAACCAAAAAAGGTACCTAGCTTGATAGGATTTTCATTGTCAACTATGTGTAGAAGAGTTAAAGCAATTCATAAATCTGCATTACCTTCCCAATCACTTTTATGCTGGTCACTCTCAAGAAATTCTGTTGCATTTCCCTTCTTTTCTGGAGCTGCAGGAAAACATGCTTCACTTTCCAGCTGGTCCACCTAGTACGGTCCAGTAAGATATTTTAATTAAAGAATTATGCACAAAGCTTGTGTTTTAGATGCACACACATTTATGAATACACAAAATATGTGGCATAAAATCCCATACTGGAATTTACTGATACTGTGGGTAATGTGCTGTTCTAGTTAAGAACTTAGAAATCACCACTGTTTTAAAATATCAAAGGCAGGCCACTGATGCCTCTCCAAAACGTTCTGGAATTAATATATTTTGATGGAATGGGCATGTTTTAAGGTCAAGCTGCCCAAGTCACCTGCATAGAACACAGCAATCCAGACACATAATAATCACTTCTGGATCTGTGGTTCCCTCCCCGTAAATAGCTTTTCTCCTTCAGCACTGTATTTACATTCATTTTCTTCTGCACAGCGATTCTTCTCCAGAAGAGACTTACCTGGGTTTGCTGGTTCTTGTTGGCAAAGCCTTTCTGCCTCCGGGGGTTTATGGCAATCCTGTGCCTGGCTGCCGAGGTGTCCAGGCAGCCGACGGGACTGGCAGGGACGGTGAAGTCAACGGGCAGGAAGCTGCGGCCTCGTGAGCCCGGGGCACCAAGGGCAGCAGAGGACGAAGGACTGATAGGTCTAGGGGAATCTCCAGAAGTTGTCTGTAAAACAGAAACACAGCACTACTCATTTGGCTTTGCTTCCCCACGCTTCTGAAATAGGTTTCCTGTGCTAGCTCATTCCATTTCAGAAGCCTGAAAATACCTATATTTTTTACATCAAGTTCTCACTTTTAACAGTCATGTCTAATACCACTTCTGCATAGCCTTCAACTCCATTTGATGTGTTTAGCTGTATGTTACACAGAAACGGGAAATATCTGGCTCTTCCTCTCCCACAGTAAGAGTGTCAGTTGTCCTTCCCCCTTCTTACATGAAAAGCTGTTTGCAATATATGTGTGCACCACCAGGAGACACTGGTGCAGTTTTTCTAAGTGCCTTTCCATCCTGATAATGAGATACATTGCAAGAATTAGTTATTAAAAAGCCACAAAAGCAGGAAGGTTATTTTTTCCTCACTAGTTTTATTTCTAAGAAAGTTAGCAAAGCCACTTTGCTCTTGGAATACTCACTCTTCCAGAAAAACAAATGATTCTCTCCAGCAAGTAGCCCAGAAACATCTTTTAGGCAGAGTGATGTGGATCTCTCCCTTACAGCCATGCTGCTCTGGGGAATCAAACAGTTGTGATCTTGCACTCTCAAAGAGTTTGCAGATTAGATTGCTCATACAATAGCAAGAGCTATCCCTTGAGTTGAACCGTCTTTGTTTGAGTGGTTGCTGCCTTTGCCAGGAGTATCTGAGGTCTGCCAATTCTTTCAGGCATTATATGAATATATATATTATTATAATATATATATCAATGTACCCCCCTGGAGAGGGGGATAATATATGCAAACCTCACTGGTCTGCCTTGAAAACATGAGGTGGACAGAGCTCGGTTCTGGGTCCATGAAGCAGGGACAGTTAAGGTGAAAAGTCCCCTAGGCTCCTCTCCAAAAGTGTCACCTCTGTTGATTGTTGCAGTTGGACCAGGGAATAGACTGCGTTGGAAGCAGCAAGACCTACTGCCTCTAAAGATCTCTCATAAGTCAAACAAATGTCAAATTAGCTCAGGCTTTTAGCCTGCGGTATTGGGAAGGGCTGATCCTGCAATGAATTCCAGTGAAGAAGGAAGCAGGGCATTGCTCCACAGGCACTGAGCAGGTTCTGTAAAGCTGCAACTACTGTTGGGCATTTGGGTCCTGGAAGAGGAAGAGAATTGCTTTGCTGTATTCATGTCCTACTACCTTGTCCTACTACCAATTTTCAGTTGTGCAACTTCACAAAGTTATACTGCATTACACAGCTGGCTATGCTGCTCACACAAAGCACAGGTTCCTGTTATTTACTGATTTTTTATTCAAAAGTCTAGGAGAGGTTTGTTTCAAATATTCCTGAACCTACTATGGACTGTTCATGAGCTGTTTGCTAGAATATATTCTACTCAGAATAGCTTAGAAAAGAAAAGAAAAGAAAAGAAAAGAAAAGAAAAGAAAAGAAAAGAAAAGAAAAGAAAAGAAAAGAAAAGAAAA
>JAVCKT010024973.1:0-25335 GCA_032273925.1 Rhynchotus rufescens | reverse complement strand
GAATGTAGGGTGGAGGGGGCCAAGGTCTTCTCAGTGGTGGCCAGTGACAGGACAAGGGGCAATGGGTATAAGTTGAAACACAGGAGGTTCCATTTCCACGTGAGGAGGAACTTCTTTGGTGTGAGGGTGCCAGAGCCCTGGCACAGGCTGCCCAGGGAGGCTGTGGAGGCCCCTTCTCCGGAGGTCTTCCAAACCTGCCTGGATGTGACCAAGTTCCTCGTGCTCTGGGTGTCCCTGTTTGAGCAGGGGGTTGGACTAGATGATCTCTAGAGGTCTCTTCCAACCTCAACCATTCTGTGATTCTGTGATCATGAGACCAAAGCAGCCTCCAACCCAAGGGGAGCCACCAGAAGAAAATAAAAATAAGATAAAAAGCAAGATATGGAGCACCAAGAGGATGAAGTAACAGTAGGGCCCAAGGACATTATTTACAGCTATTAGCCAGGCTCTTCTCAAATTGCCTGCTTGGAAGTAGCCCTTTGGCTGCTTTGCACTTGGAGTCACACTCCTATTCCGGCCGAGGGAGAGCGATCGCCTTCCGCGCTCTTCGCACCATGCAAATACACAATTCCCACCTGATTTACAAGCTAATTTAATGAGAGGCGCCGTGTCCTACACGTGTTCACGAGACACTTATTAACTTCACGGAGAATTACAGCGAGCTTTAGGGCAGCAGCAGGCACACACACACACACATATACATTTCTCCTCCACCTGCCTTGAACGCCGCATCAAGGCTTTGCAGGTGGGTTTTGTAGCCCACGACGCAGGGGGATGCAGCCACTAAACCCTGCCTGGGTCCAGTCGCGGATTCCTTTTCTGACAATCTCTACAAAATGCCCCTAATTTTCAGCATTTTGGGGAGGTGGACAAAACTCGTCTCCAGGGCGCATGAGCACAGAGCCACAATTTGGGCATCTTTTAACTCCAGAGAAAGCTCTGCCCGAGCTGGAAGCGTCGGCACATAGGATGTGCTCCTGCAGCACCACCGGATTTTGGTGTTAAAACCTGCAGATCCAGTATCAAAAACACTCAAGACTTAAAAAGAAACGATTTGCTGCTGGTACAAGGGCAACTTCTACCAATATATTTGACAGAGCAGAGCTTCATCTCCAAAAGAGACTTAAAGGTCTACTAAAAAACTATTATAATCCCACCAAAATTTAGATACAACAACGAATGCACTGGGCAAGAAACAGAGCACTGGGCACAATCATTAGCTAATTTAGATAAATTGGGCAGATATAATTGACCAAATATCCCTACACGAGGTGACTTATTGATCCCTCCGGAGACAGACGGCGCGTGCCGGATCGAGCGCGATCCGAGGGGAAGCGGAAAGCCGGAGTTAATCAACATATAGTGGGAAAACAGCTGGAGCGATTATAGTAGAGCAAGAACCAACATGTGCAGTGTCCCCGTGTGACGCGGAGGCAGCTGGAGCGCACGCGGCTCGGGGAAACCAGCCGGGAAATCAGAGCTGGAAAATAAACGTCGGGGAGCGCAGAGCCAGGGGACAGGGAAGCACCAGGGTGGGCTCTGCCTTTGCTCCTGTTCCAGCTGCACGAATGTCCAGCTTCTCCCTCATAGCAAAACCCTGGGATAAAACTCGTGCTTCCCTGGAAAACAGAGCCCCCATGGCTGTGTCGTCTCACGGGTGCTCCGATGTCCCACTACATGGGCATGTCCCCCATTAACTGCCCTCAGGGCCAAACCCTCAGCAGCTACCAGCTCTGGCGCACTGGTTGCTAATGCTGGGTGCTGAAAAGTGCCCTAGGGGCAATTACCTGGAGCCGGGAGCACACGGAGGAGGTTTTGCCCGGGAACAACAGGGTGATTCCTCTGCACCGTCGCACTCGTTCCCGATTCTCATTTGGCTGGGCCAGGTGGGAGGTGCTCCGGAGTCACAGGGAGGCTCATGCCAAGGGCAGCTCAAGTGCACGACCATTCCCGGCCCAGCGCCAGGGTGGGTAGCACCCTTCCCACCCGGCCCCACACACAGGAGGAGGGCCCCGCACGGCAGCCTGCGCCACCCATCACGAGGCTCGTTCCCCTCCTGCACGTCCCAGCTAGGATGGGCACTGGGATGCGGCAGCAGAATTACAGGCTGAGGCTGAATCGCAGCCTGGATGGGACCTCTGGAGATCATCCAGCCCAACCCTCCTCCTCGAGCAGGGTCACCTAGAGCACGTTGCCCAGCTGGCTTTGCAGTATCTCCAAGGATGGAGACCCTGGGGCCTCATCCATTCTGCAGCATGGCCGGGAAGAGGAGAGGAAAACCCGCATCGCTCCCACTAGGAGCAGCGTCGCCAGCGAAGAACCAGGAAGGGCACAAAGCCTCGTTAAGCAGAGTCCTAGCTCCATGGACGCTCGACGTTACCTAAACCTATTTATTATTATTATTATAAACCATGCCTATTTATTGCTTCAACCATTACTGGGCTTTGACAAACGAGGAAACCAGCAGCACTTGGCAGGGCTCCGGTCAGGAAGGCAGGAGCTTCCTGCCACCCAGCACGGCTCTCGCTCCGAGCAAAGCGCGCGGACTCACCGTCCTCATCCGTCTGGAACACCATCTCCTTGCCCTCCTTGCGGCCCTCGGGGTTGGAGAGAATGAGCTTCACGTGGATGTTCTTGTAGGGCAGCAGGTTCTTGATGGTGTAGCGGTTGACGCCGCGCTCCATCTTGGCGCACTCGCGGAAGGTCTGGTTGTGGCTGGAGCCCACGAAGTAGCGGTAGCAGAGCGAGACCGTGAACGTGTGGCACCGTGTCACGTTGTAGCCCAGCGGCTCCCACTGCAGCGTCAGCTGCCGCGCCTGGATCTCGGAGAACGCGAGGCCCTTGGGGGCCCTCATGGGCTCTGCCGAGGGAAGAGGGATGGGGACACATGAGCAATACAGGAAAAATAAGCAGCGGGATGGATCCAAAGCTGGCAAAACTACCCAGGTCGGCATCCCCATCTCCTTCCCACCCAAAGGAGGGAATTCCACTCAAGGAGCACGCCAGCGTCCCAACAGGGCTCTACGGACAGCATCCAACACCTCACGAATAGTCCAGCGCCACGGGAGCGCTCACCTTTCCACGGAGCCCATACTGGGCTCCGGGAAGACAGAGACGGATGCACTCTTCGGGAAGAGCTCTAAGTAGTCAGCGTAATTGGCATCATCAGAGGTGTGATTTAATGAGGAGCCGGCTCCTAGGCCGGCAGATGTACGAGCAGTGGTGGGAAGGATGCCCTGGAGGCTGAGGCTGCCCTCGTGGGATGAATCCCGCAGTGGGACTCTGCAGAGCCCAGGTGACACCTGACACCCTGCTGCAGCTCAGTGACACGCGTGCCAGGACCCCAACACCCCCGCGGGGCCAAACATGTCCCCAGACAAACCAACCCTGCAAACATCCCTCCCAAACCGCCCCCTGCAAACATCCCTCCCAAGCGCTGCAGATTCCCCCCGGATTTGCGTCGCAGGATAAGGCTCATCCGTGTGGCCTGTTGGAGCCAGACATGGAGAGGAGCCTTTGGAAACCTCAGGAGGCTTCAAGCTGAGGGGACACATCCCGTCACCGCAGACGCAGGAGGCCGCTTGTTGGCTGCCCACCTGGGAACTGCAGCGTCCTGGTCACCGCTTTCACCCGGCCGTGCTCAAAGGCGGCCAAATCCTGGGAAGCAGCTCTTTTGAGGAACCGCCTCCTGGATTTGCAGGCCTTGTGCTCTGACCAACCCTCTCCTTGGCAAGAGCACACAGTCCTGATGCCCGTGGGCATCTTTCACATTGGGCTGCAGAGGTGGGTCTGCACGGGGACGCGGTGCTGCCTCAGCACCTCAGGTGCAGGGCCAGGCTCCGAGCTCCCCGTCCCCTCCTCGCTCCGGAGCGTTTAAATCAGCAGGGACAAGCAGAGACACGGCAGCCCCGGGCCAGCACGCGTGGACTCGCAGAGCGCTCGGCTAACGAGGCTAACGAGGACGTCTGCAGGCGCTAGCACGGCAGGACAGAGCCGGGCAATCAGCGGTACCGGTACCGCACGCGGCGGCGGCATCGCAGCGCCGGGAACCTCTGGGGCTCCGGGCCGCCCGGCGCGGGATGCGGCGGCACGCGGCGACTCCGCAGCTCCTTCCAGGGAGTATTTAGGGCTGGATACCAGGCAGGCAGGCGCCGTTGGAGCAATAGCTCCCTTAGGAGGGAGGGCATTTTGCAAAGCAAACGAGGCTGGGGACATTATTTTATCTTTATTCAGGAAGACAGGAGTGTGGGTCTAGAGCCCTCAGACCCGGATTCAGCTCGCCCAGCTCACAGGCCTCACTGGAGCCCCACTCCAAGCAGGACACAGCCAAGGGCCAGGGCTCAGCCCCAGCTCCCTAACACCCACACAGGGAGCAACTCCCACATCTCATGAGCGAAAACGATGCAACGTCAACGCAGCACCGAGGCCGTTCCGCTGCCCTAGCCCAGGGAGGCCACCATGGTGCTCGGAGGGACCTGGAGCTGCCCAGGCCACCTCCCCAAAGGAGGCTCCCAACACCCCTGCGATGAGGGAGCTGAGGCTGGGAATGGGCAGGACGGATGGGAAGAAGGCCACTCCAGTGCCTTGCTCTGCTCCAAGGACACCCTCGCTCTTCCACAAGACATCGGAGCAATTATCTAGACAACAGAAAAAGAAGCTCATTCCCAGACAGGCTGAACATTTCCACTGCTACCAGAGCACAAGGACCCCCTGGATTTAATTTACAGACCTCAGTTAAAGCCACCAACAGGCTCCAGGGCTGAAGGAGGGAAGAGCAACCGAAGAGCAGGATCCCGGCCTGTCATTACGGCTGCAATCGCTGCCTGGCTGATGGCAGTTAAGGGACTTGTCATAAAAACTGCTCCCGCGACGGGCCGAGGAGCACAACAGTCACGTCCACCCTCAGCATCTCCCGTTCCCTCCAGCGCTGGTCAATTAGGGGCAGTTCAGCCCTCCGCACATCAAGGCAGGCGGCTGCACGTCCTGCCCGAAGCTCCCGCACCAGGAGCCTCCTCTCACCTGTGCAACTACTGCCAAGGCAACGGGGGCAGAGCAGGTCCTCGAGCCGGCCACCCCGCCAAGGCCGGGCGGAGAAGAGTTTGAGGGCAAACCCCCCAGGGAGAAAGGGGTTCACCGGCGGCCCCACGTCCCCAAAGAAATACTGTCACTGTCAGGCATGGAGGGGACACCAGGCATGCCATGCTAACTCGCGGCCGGCTCCAGATGTGCCAGAAGGAAGAAATTCCAGATCCTTTCTCGCCATCGTTCCCCAGGTTGGGAGCAAGGAGCCTTGGCAGGGACAGGGGGTGCCCCGAATCAGCAAACACCCCCCAGGGTGCCACCCCGAGCCCCGTGTGACGCTGGCTCTGCCACAGCAGGTTTCGGAGCCTCCCCTGGCTGCCAGGGACGTGTCCAGCCCGGGGTAACATTCACAACATGCGAGTGACCTGCACACATGCCAGCTGCCCTGCCTCTGCACGGGCACCGGGGCACGGGGACTGCCCTGCGTACATCTCCAGAGCAGCATTTGTCAGAGGCCAAGGACATTTCAAGGTGTCTGGCAGCTGTTGCCCCTTTTCACTGCACTCATCCAGCTAGGAGGGTGTTTTCAGTGTTAAAACGGAGCTGTATCCCAGACCAGCCTTGTCCTCCAGGCAGGAGGCCCAGCCCCGGGGCAGAGCGGCCTGGGTACCACCACGTCCCACCACCCACATGCTCCAAGACCCCTAAAAGAGAGTGGCTGTGCTCAGGGACACTGGTCCCTCCCAGCAGCCCTGGGCTCTAGAGATGCCCTGAGCTAGACCATGCCCGGGACCTGTGGTCCAGGCCCAGCCTGGGGGTCAGCAGCTGCATCTCCTGCCCTCCTCCAGCCTTCACCCACCACAAGGGACTAAAAGCAGCAGCAGATGCAGCTGATAAGCGTGTGCATCACGTCTGTGCGCTTCTGCACCAAGGTCATGCTACTTTGTCCGGCAACCGTTGACGCTGATTAGCAAAAATGGGCTGTCAGTGGGAGCCCCTGGGCTCGAGCTGGCGCTTTGGGGTGGGTGGACGCGGCCGCTCCGCGCACGCCGCTCACGTGGGCTCAGGACTCGGCTGTCGCCTGCGCTCCCGCTGCCCTCCAGCCCGCCCCAGCACAACAGCAGCTTTGCTAGAGGTCCCCCTGAGATGCTCGACACTCAATTGGGCTGCTCAGCCCCACACCTCTTCATCGAGCAGGGCAACGGGGCAGTCTGCCCGACTGGGGCTCTGCTGAGCTCGGAGAGGGAATCCCACCGCGGGGCTGCGCTCACCAACACAGTCCCGGGCCGGGCTGATGCTCTCAGAGCCTAGTTAGTTATGGCCCAGCCTCCAGAGACACCAACCCCTCCACCAGGCTCCTCCAGCCCTGCCAGCCCCCAAAAGGCTCTTGGTTGGCACCTCCTACACCGGGCTCTTCTAGAAGCAGAGCTGCTTTTGGTCTGAAAGCAGGAACCCTTCATCTCCACTTCCCAACAGAGCAAGGACAAGGAAGGTCATGAGATGGCAGAGCTGCCCAGCTCTCTTCCCTTCTCCCATCCAGCACATGGACTAGGAAAGCAGGACACAAGCTTTAAGCACCAGTTTGTATTGTCTGGAGTTGTGGGAGGTCTGAAACAGGGCTGTTTCCAGCCTCGCCTGGACCTCCCCACTCTGATTTCCTCAAGACACCAAGGGAGCTCCCTCCAAGCTACCAGGAACCCTGACATCCTTGACCAACACATGCCCACACCACGCACAGCCCACAGCTTGGGGCAGAAGGACGCCAGCGTGACACCCACCTGCACATTTGGTCCTGCTGATGAGGGGCGGCCCCGGCTTGCCCGTGCCTCCTTCCCCGGGGCGAGTGAGCAACACGCTGATCTCGTACTCCGTGTCGGGATCCAAGTGCCAGAGCTTGTAGGTCTGCATGTTGACGGCGTGCACCTCCGACCAGGGCCCCGAGGTCATGCGGTACTCGATCTCCTTGCGCACGATGGGGCCGTCGCCGATGATGGAGTTGGTGTTGAGCTGGATGATGAGGTAGGTGGAGCCCGCGCGGAGCAGCTGCGGGGGAGCAATGGGCGTCGGGGGCTCTGGAATAGAGAGAAGACGTGATGGATTCAGTGTTCCCCTCTGGAAAGGGCTCAGCTCCCAGACCCTGGCCTTCCTTGTCTATCTGGGCCTTGCTAACACCAGGTCAGATACGATCTCTCTCAAGCAGAGGAGCCTCCTTGACTTCAGCTGTACTTTTACTACTAGAAACCATCTTTCTAGTATAGTCGAGACATTGGCAGTCTCTCTTCTCTTACAACCTCATCACCTTCACACCTCAGGGCACAACAGGATAAACTGATTTCATGCACAGAGGGCAATTGAAACCAAGATGGGGATGTGCACTGAAATATCTGAGAGCACAACCCAGTTCAGAGCACATTTTAGCCCGGGAAATAAGTCCCTACATGCATCGTTTTCAGTGAGGGTTAACAGCCCAGGCAGCAATTCAGTTTCATCAGATAAACCTTAATTATTTTTATACAATACACAGCACAAAATTCACTAAGGTACTGCAACGTTGCACTGTAATTGTTAATTCCCAGTTACTACAGTCACAAATAAACAAGAAAAAGCTGCTGGGACAGGTAGTATTCTTGCTCTGTGTTGATCTGTGCATGTGGCTGAATCACATGCACTGGTCACAGCGATCAAGAGCGATCCCCTGCCTTGAGAAAAACGCTGTCCTCCTCTGCAAACAGGAGAGCAGAAACAGCTCATGCAACCAAGTTCATGCCCTAGATGCGATCCAGACTTCAGGAGGAAATTATCCACATTTTAAACTCCAGGAAGCGGAGGCCCAGATAGGGGGAACAGATTGCTGAAGGTACCGGCCACCACCAGAACTGAACACAGCAACGAGCCTCTAACTGCAGCCCTAATCCCAGGCAAGTCGTTTACAGTGGCAGGTCCTTAGTTCCCCCGACTGGGGAACTGGGCAGCTCAGCACCAGGGCGGCAGCTCAGCCTCCCCTTGCCCACCTTTGACGATGAGCTCAGCAAAGTTGGAGACGCCCGAGCCCCGGACAGACTGGGTAACGCAGCGGTACATGTCCTGCTCCCTCTTGGACACCTCATCCAGCTGGAACGTGGCCAGAAAGCGCCGGTGGCTGATGTGCTTCACCGAGGTGGCCGGCACCACATCCCCGTTCTGCCTCTGCCCACCAGGGAAAGAGAGATGTTAGAAGGAGGCATGACATGACCTCCCAAGCCGTAAAATAGGTCTCCAAAGGATGTCTGGTTAGAGGAGGGAGACTCTCCCTTCGTTTGTTATCATGTTCCATAGGAAAGGGACGCAAGGAGGTTATCGGTGAAGGCGCTGGGGTGTAAGCCCTGGCCGGAGGACACCCTCCCATCCATTTACCTGCATGAGGAACCTCTCCGCCTCGGAGGCCTTCCCGGCGGCCACGCACTGGAAGGTTGCGTTCTGCCCCGCGTTCACCTCCACGTCGCCCAGGCGGGAGAAATGAGGCGCTTTCGCTGTCGGGAGATGGGAAAACAGGGGAGTCACCGGAGGGCTGAGACTCGCCAAGGACCCACATCCACCTCAACCCCGCCGCGGCAGAAAAGCCATCGCCATGGCCTGGGCGCTGGGGCCAGAGCTGAGCTCCAGGCAGGACGTAGCAGCCGGTCTGTCCGTCGGGACACGAGCTCCCCTTTCCCAGCGGGGATGGGGGAAGCTCCCATCCCCACCAGCCCATCTCCAAGGGTGTTTTGGGGCTATGCATTTGCCTTCAGCCTGCACTGCTCCAAGCTCGTGCATCAACCAGAGCAGCGACGGGGCTGCACATCCAGCAGAGAAAGGCGCTTTTCCCGGTGGAGCAACATGTCCCTCAGAGCCCACGGCGGGAGACAGCAGCTCGCAGGCTGGAGCCCTGGGGCAGCACGAGGGGACCTCGTCCATCCTCCTGAACGGCCTCCGCCGGCTTCACCCGCCCCAGCAGCAGGGCCCGCCGGCCGCTCGGCCGTACTCACAGCAGGGATAGTTCAGCAGCAAGATGTCGTCCAAGCCAAGGTAGCCCCTGCGCTCGCTGGACACCACGGCCTCGAACAGCACCTGGGGCAGCAGGCAGGGTCAGGCGAGGCGGCGGCGACCGAGGGGCGCCGAGGGCACCACGCGCTCACCTGGTACTCGTTGGGCCAGAACATGCTGACGGCCAGCTCGGCCTGGTGCCACTGGCGGCCGTGGGAGCCCGAGGCGTCCCAGACGGCGCGGCCCGGCGGGCCGCCCGGCACCGCCACGTAGGCGCGCAGGGCGCCGGGGCCGCGGCCCTCGCGGCCGTAGAGGAAGTAGCTGAACTGCAGGCAGTGCGTGTCGTTCTCGCTCAGCGGCGGGAAGAGCAGGCGGGCCCGCTGGCCCGGCGCGTGCTGCGACGCGTTCACCATGAGGTAGGAACCTGCGGTGCGGGGGAGACGCCGTGAGAAGCCCCGCGCGGCGCCAAGGCCGCCCTCCCATCCCGTCCCATCCCATCCCATCCCGCGCCATCGCTCTGCACTGCGGCCTTCCCCCCTCAGCCCGCGCCAGGCTGCTTTCCAGGCTGAAAATTAAAGAAAAATAAAAGGGGATCATTTTAATCTCCTCCTGGAAGCAGCAGCGAAGGGAGCAGGGGGATGTTTCTTCTCCCTCGTGGTCTTTCTGCCCTCCCCAGCAAAGCTATTGCTGCAAAATGGAGACACTCGGGCTCCCTTCGGGCCGCGCTTCAGCCAAGCGCCGTCCTTGACGCCCATCCGGCTGCTGTTGATACGAAAAGGCCCTTTGGAAAGAGGGCAGAGGAAAAACATAACTGAGAGTAAAATGAAATCGCTAAATAATTGAGAGTAAAATGAAATGGCTGAGCAGCCCCCAAACACGGCAGGCTGCAGCACTGGGACGGGGCAGTCCTCCCCGATGGACCCACAGCCTCCAAACACAGCCCGGAGAGCGCTCCCGAGACACTCTATGGGAATATTTTCCGTACTTTCCATATTTCCTTGCCAAGCTGGCAAGGATCCCCGCGCTCGGTGTTTTTCCTCTTAAATATTTTCTTCCCAGCCTCACCGTAACCGCGAAAGCGGCTTCGCGCTGCTCGCCTTTGCAGTAATTATGTCATCCCTGCAATGTCTTTTTTTTCCCCCCTGCAAACTGCTGCTGCTAACTCCAGCCTCAGCTTCACCTTAACCTTCCTGGGATAGATTATTTTTTCGCTTTAGACAAATAAATAATGAAAGACAACCCAAACAAACAAATTTTCCCCGGGCAGAGCCAGTCCCCAGCGCTGCCAAATGCAACTGGGATCATTACCCCAGACGAGGAGCTCGTCATCAACTCCTAAAGCCAAGGGGCCAGCTCAGCCAGCGACAGGATCCAGCATCCCAAGCTAGGATGTTATCTCCCACTAACGAGGCAATTAAGGAAGCACTCATCTGCAGGAGTATTTATCTGCTCTAAATGGATAAATCAAGTGAGAGGATAGAGGTGCTGTGAGCAAACCAGCTCCAAGCAGCCGTCTTGAGCATCCTCCTGCTGCAGGCAGTATCCTCGGGTTGCGGCGCACTGAAGTGAAACACCCGTCCAGATTTGAGCCTGCTGATTAGTCCTCGTTATTGCAGGGGCTAACGGGGCTCTGCATGAAGCAGCACATTCTGCAGCCCCAAGGAATTACTGAAATTGCAAGGGTGAGCGTTGCTCGCCAAGCAAGAAAAGAGGATCGCAAGCTAGCAGCATGGCAGGAGGCTGCGCAGCACCCGGAGGGAAAAGCGCCGTTTATTCCTGCTGTAAAGGGACAGATGCCGGCAGATACAGATGGGGCAGAGGGAAAACACGCTCCTGCCCACGGCAGCAGCACAAGGAGACCCATGGAGGCAGCAGGAGACCCACACAAGGGTGCAGGTGACAACAGGCTGACAGCTGGCACATGCACCATGACCATCCAAACATCTGGATAGAAAGTCCAAAGAGGCATTTGGCAGCCACACACCAGAGCCAAGGCAATGCCGAGCTCTACAGGGATGCTCCCAAGGCCCCAGGTACCACGAGCCTCTGGGTTTGCAGTGGCGATAAGGAGGAGCCAAGGGGAAAGGTGCCGGGAGCGCAGCTGCCGCAGGGATATGGGAGCTCTGCGAGCCACAGGAACACGACAGCCTTGTACAGGAATTCGCCCCACGCTCCTTGGAGCAGTTGGAAGATGACACTCATGTTGGGGTGAATCGGTCGAGCTCCATAATAAGAGCTGCAGTAAATCATGCACCCAGCCCGCGCTGCAGCACGATGTGCAACACGGGTGCCCTCGGCAAGCGCCACGCCGTGGCCTAGCAGCGAGTGCATCGGGTGACGCAGACGGGACAGGAGGCTCCAGACCCCTTGGATTTGTTCCCTGTTAATCCTTAAACCACAGCCCGGACCCCTAGGAAGCCTCTCCCCTGGGAAGACATCCTTCCCACTGCACGCTCAGCCTCGTTCTAGTGACAGCTTCCATGAGGATCACCCAGCCTTCCCACCCGGGGCGATGGCGGAGCTGGAATGAGCACTCTGTGAGCTGCCAAATCCGGGATTTTACAGCCCATCTCCATCCCTGCAAAGGAGCAGGAGAGGGCAAAGCAAGGGAGGCTCCTGCCTGCCCCACTCAGCTGGGCATCCAGGGCCACCACGGCCCCGGGAGGTCCCAGACCAGCGCAGCAGAGCCCGGGGGACACCCAGGACATTCTGAGGCAGCCAGGGGGGCTGGAGCAACATTGCAGCTAATCAGCACAGCTGTTTCCTTAAGTCCTGTCCATATGTCAACATGTCCATTAAAATCTGCTCTAAAACTCACGATAGGGAAATGACTTCCGAATCAACCATGCAACAACCAACATCTGTGTTCAGGGATCACTGCATCAACCAGTGGGATGCTCTGGGTTGAGATGTCAGAGGCAAAGGCAGGTTCAGACCCTGTGCTTTAAGTGATGGTTATAGCCCAAAAGCTCCTGCAGCCTTGAAGAATTGGAGGAGCAGAAGCAAAACAGCCTCTCCAGCCACTCGTGTCCGGGCTCGCGCCGACCTCCACAACACGGCCCTGGCTCCAGCTGCAGCTCCAGCGCGGCTGGCGTCACCCACAGCAGCAAACAGGTCCCCAGAGCCACCAAAGGGCTTGCCCTGAAGAACCACGTCTCCTTCCGCAGGCTCCTGGGCGCAGAAAGGACATGCAGAAGGACACAGCAGGGGTAGGGGGCTGTGCAAAAGGTTCTGCACACCTTGAGCAGAAAGCCCTGGGAGCATCGCAAAAAATGCACCAGTCTTGAGCACAGAGGTTTTGCCCAAACTGCAGCTTGGTCTGTTTCAGAGATCACCCCAAGCTGCAGAGGAATCATCCCCCTGCTCCAACTGGCTGCGGAAGAGGAGAGAAACATCCGTCCATCCGTCCGTCCACTGCCACCCCCGGTGCACAGCCACCACCAGCCAAGAGCCCATTAGCACCGGCAGATCAATCCCTACCGAGCCGGGGTTGCTAATTCCTTCCTCTGGCCTTCGATCCCGTGCGAGGGCAGGTTCGATGGACCCGCGGGGCCCAGCGGGTCGTCCCGCTGCTCCGCTGCCGCCCGCGTCCTCCGGCCCCGCTTCGCCGGGCTGCGAGCGGGCGGGACGAGGCGGCACTGCGTTTAACCTGGAGGGGTTTGTGGGGAAGAGGCCGGCTGCTCCATGCAGAAAAACTCTGGAGAAGGGGGAGAAGCTGGAAAGTGTTGGAGTAAAACAAATGCAAACAGAAGTTTCTGGCTACGTTTCCTATGGGAAAGGCATCCATTTGCTCTGTAGAAGTTGGCCGCAAGGCCCATCCGAAGTGTGAGCTGTCAAACTGGCTCTGGCCGTACGCAGAAAACCTCGAGCTTGCCAGAGCGAACTCCCCATGCAACGTGTCTAGCCTAGTTTTCTGATTAAGGGGGGAATCGGCCTTTCCACAGAGTCAAATTCGGTCTCCAAGAATAACCCGGCACCTCCGAAAACCCTGACCTTGAGCAGCAAAGCACAGCACCGCGTTCCCAAAGGCCGCCCAGCTGCAGAGCGCAGCCTTGAGCACGCCGAGACGGATCACGCCGGCGCGCGCCCGAGCAGCGCGGAGGATCCGCCAGGGAATAGCAAAGCCTCCGGAAAAGGGCAACAAAAATCTCTTCCTCTCAATCCGCACTTCGGGGTCGACCCCTGCGCGCGGGGGCTTCCCCGGAGCTTCTGCTCCGGCGCTTCCCCGGCTCGCGGGGATCGGAGCCGAGCGGCGCCGCGGGGTCGGGAAGGGGCCGCGCAGCGCGGGCCACGTGCAGGCTGCTGCAGTGCCCTCCTCGGGGTGATTTTAAGGAAAAGCATGCAGGAAAGGGTGTCCCTTTCCCCGATGAAGCAGCAGGGATTTTTGGTGAGCCCCGCTTGGTGCTGCCCAGAGCATCCTCGCACAAGGACGCGGGAGACCTGGGAATCGCTCGCCTCTGGAAGGCTGCTCCATCTGTATTTTATGTGTTTTACACTCTGTGTGCAGGCAAATGCAAACGGAGCAGTTGCTCACGCTGAGCTGCCCCGTTCTCGCCCCACATTTGCCACCTGCTTTTGGACCTCTACACTGAGCAGCCACCACCGGGCTGACTGCTCCACGGTGACAAGCGAGCCCGGACACCCAGCAGTGTCTCATCACACCAGAAAAGCCTCTCTCCTCTCCCCAGCGCTGAACTTACTTAAAAGACTGATAGGAAATAGAGAAAGCAGGATGAGAAACAGCCTGGGGGGGAGGTAAGCCCTATTTCCAAACTTTTTTTTTTTTTTTTTTTTTAAGAAGAAAAATGCTGTGCACTGCAAACTTAGAAAAAAATTATATACTTGGAAGGCAGTTCTAGGAGGCAGAGGAGTCCAGGTGCTCCAGCCAAGGTGGCCACCTCTAGCAGGGCCCTGGGCGAGGAGCGGGACAGCAGGAGGATCCGAGCTGGGCCCTTCCCGGGTTTCCTCCGACCCCAATCAACTGCAGTGCAGTTTCCATCTGGCAAACTGGGCAATTTCGAACAGCGGCAGCAAAAACCCCTTCCTCAGCATTGTCCCCTGGCTCTGCCCCGTCACCATCCGCATCCGAGAAGCTCACGCAGGGCCTCACCCGAACACCCTCAGCAGCTTTGACCACTGCTAGGTGACTCAACCTCGTGTTTCACCTCAAAAGCTCCCAAAATCAGCCCAATTTAACTCCTGCTGAGCCAATTTCCCTGCCCAGACCATGTGGACCTTCCTCTGCAGAGGCAGGTTGTCCTCCACCACCCCAATCCCTGCAGCTGGGGCACCCTATGTGAATGTGAAGACCAGCATGGGCCAGGCCCCGTCCATGGGCCAGGCTGCGTCCATGGGCCAGGCCATGTCCATGGGTCCCGCCTAGGAGAGGAGCGTGTCCGAAATCCCCCGCCGTGTCCACGGAGAGCGAACCCAGCTCAGGAGCGGGAGAGCTCCCGCAACGCCAGCTCGCCCCAACCTTCCCTTTAAAGAACAATAAAGTGGCGAAAAAGCAGGATTGCAACGCGGGAGAGACCCATCCATCAGCTTCATGTGAAAGAGGGAGACAAGTCAAGACGGGCTGGGGGAAATGAGCACAAACAAAGCACAAAAACAAAAAGAAAGAGGGAAGAAAAGGTAGAGGTGGGTGGCGAGCAGCCAGGATCTGCTCACATAAATTCCATGCTCCTCGAAATTGGCTGATCTCCAATAAAAACTCATTTTAATCTAAGACCACGAGACGCCTTTGTAAAGTGCTCCCCGGAGAGGCCGCGGGGATGTGGGATATTACTGATGTGCCGGAGGGGCCCGGAGCGGCGCGATGAGGCTGGGGCCACGCGCCCCTCCCGCCCTCGCCAGTTTTGTGGGAAGCGTTGGGAAACCCATCCCGCTGATCCGGCGCTCTGCGCCGCCCCGGGCCCACCACGCTCCCCCCGGAGCCGCTGCAATTCCCACCTCCGAAGGAAAAATAAATAGACACTGCTAATAGCATCGTGTCCATGATTAACCGACGAGGAAAGAGCTGTTTTGTTTTCTGACAAGCTCTACTTAGGACCAGCTTTTCCTGGCCTAAATCTCAGCCCTCGGCATGTCAGACGGCCGCTGATTAATACATTTAATTGCTGCTCCAGAGGCACCCGCATGTCCAGAGATGCGGAACGGGCCGGGAAGCTTTTCCCAAGGGTGAAACGTTTGCTCCAAGCAAGGCCTTGCAGGGAACAGCCTGCATGGACAGACACCTCCGCTGCATCCTGAGATGCTGGTTCCTCCTTATTTCGGATTTTTTTTTTTCTGGATTTTTCCTAGGAGCGCCTTGCAGCCACCTCCAAACCCTCCTGCCAGCTCCACAGGAGACACGAGGCCATCAGCACTGGAGAGGTTGGGTTGCCCACGAGAGCCAAGTAGGAGTCAAATCCAGGCTAAATTTCCCCCTGTGCCACCCTGGCGTGGCTGGGCCACGGGCGACCACGGCGCTGAGGTGTCTCCCACAAACACGCATCCCCCGGCGCGGTGGCAGCCCCGGCGCTGCCGGCGGCCTCCAGGACACGCAGGGGACACCGTGTCCTCCGCATCCTGCTGCCCTCCGTGGGCCCCATCCACAGGGCACAGTGGGGACACCCCGGGACGGGGCGCAGGGGGGGCCTCCGACCACACAGACCCGAACGCGGCCGCTGCCTTCGGGAACGCGGCCCCCGGAGCCGGCGGGAAGGGAAAAGGCGTCGGGAGGAGATAAAGGAAGAGCCGAGGAGGGAGCCGAGTAAAGCAGCAGCACGAGCGCGGCAGCAAGATAAACACCTAGAGGCAGATTGATGGGGCAGTAAAGAGCTTTCTATAAAGCAGTTAATGCTCTAATAAAAAAAAAGAAAAGGGAAAAAAAAAAACATTTGTGCTGTCAGGCTACAAAGCAGCTTTTCTCTCGCCAGTGCTGGACACAGCCTCCAAAAGGAGCGTGTCCAGGAGCTCCTGGATGCAGAAACAAGGGAGCGCGAAGCCGAGGGATGCGGCACGGAAATGGCACCGGAGCTGGGGACAAGGCAGCGCCATCCAGCCCCGCTGCCCTCGGCATCCACAGGAGCTCCCAGTGGTGCCACGGGAGCCACCGGTGCCACCGATGGTGCCACCTCCTCTCCCCGAGCCCAGGGCAGCAGAAAGAGCCTGGACTTGGTTGATCAGGCGGAGCGATGCCCTGCATCCAGAAAATGATGCAAACTGGCGTGAAAGCAACGGCGCTGAACGAAGCAAAGTGGGTCCAACCACGCTGCCTCAATCTTAGAGCTCCAGGGAAGCCTCTGGCTCATGGCACCAGCCTCTCCCAGCCCAGCAAGGGCCACAAACGCCCTTTTCCTTCCCACTGGACACCAGCAGGCAGGAATCACGCAAAAAGCACCGAGCTCCAGGCGAAACCAGCACCAGCCATCGACGCTGCAACAGTCAACGGGCCAGAGCCAGATCCTTCCATGGGAATAACTGCTCTGAAGGCGGCGCTTTAAAAAACGGGGAAAAAAGGACCATTTTTCCATGTGCCCACGCCCAGCAGCCCGGGGTGGCCGCTGCAGATGTGCCGCTCTGGGACAGATGGGGAGCAAAGCGGCCCCTGCGCTCCGGCCGGCATCGCGATCCCAGGCGTCAATCCCTTCTCCGCCAGCCGGCGACGGCAGCTCCGGGGTCTGAGCGAGGAAGAGCACGGAGCGCAGGGCACCTGCGAACAGGAGCCCATTGCCCCCCCATCCGGGAGCCAGAGCAAGGTCCCGGGAATACCGCCACGGCTCCGGGAGGCATCGCTGTCCCCTAGGGACGAGCGCGAGCCCGCCGGGACACGGCACTCACCGTGAGGAAGGTCCGCGCTCAGGTGAGGCATCATGTAGCTGCGGACGAGCTCCCAGCCGAAGTCATCGTCCTCGCCCTGGCTGTACTCGCACTGCGCCGCGTCGCCGTCCTCCTCGAAGGTGCAGCCGGCTGCGGACGGAGGGAGAGGGCGTGAGCGCCGCGCACAGAGCCCCGTGTGTCCCCACGTGTCCCCGCGTGTCCCCGGCCGGGCTCCCAGCAGGATGCTCGAGCGGGCGCGGGCACAAGCCACCTCCCCGGGAGATGCAGCTTTTAGGCCAAAATAGCGGGTTATTTTGGTTTCTAACCAGGGCAGGTGCGCGGTAAAGGCCAAGCAGCCCCATCCAGCGCAGGCGCCGGGAGCTGCCGCCGCTCACATCCCTTCCCAGCACCCCCGTCCTTGGGGATCACAGCACTTAGACACCCAGGAGCCAGGTTATCCCACAGCCAATTGCCCACGTGAGCCCCCGCCTGCATCCGGGGAGGCGACAGCTTCCAAACATGGAAACCCTTTGGGAGAAGGGCGCTACTTGACTCATTTTTATTTATGTATTTTGCAGAGCAATGCCGGGCCGGGCGGCCCCATCACGGATCCAAGCACGGATAACGCAGGATAGTCAAGCGCCACCGGCACGTGCCGCCCGCTCCCGCACTGCCCTCGTGTTGTGCCCTTAAACTCGAGATTAAGGCAGGCTGGGACTTGGGCTGCAACTAATGCTGGTCATGGCCAGGGAACGAGGGCAAGTGGGAAGAGCCCTGGGCAAGCGGGAAGGGATGCAGAGGGATGTTCAGGAATGCCGCCCGCGCCGGATTGCAGATCCCATGGGGGCTTCGGGAGCAACGGGACCAGCAGAGCCCCGGCAGGTCCCTCCGTCCTGACGGTCCCTTCTGCGCGGGGACTTCTCCCCCCATCTACAGCTCAGATGGAAAGTGGTTCCGTGGGGCTCTCCACCTTGGCTGCAACTTGTCTGCAATTTACTTTTATATATATATATATATATACACACACACACACACACACACACACACACACACACACATATATATGTATATCTATTAAAAAGAGCCTTGTAGAGCACTCCCCATCAGGGATGTATCACCCTTATGCCCCTGCAGGGCTGCTTGTCACTGCCCAAAGCACCTGCAGGGCTGGGACATGCTGTCCCTGGAACGGCCCGTCGTCAGTAGGTTCAAGAGTACACAAGAGTACAAGCCACTTTTAAGCCCTACCAACGTCGGCACCTGTGCCAAGTGCCTGTGAGCATGGGAGCGGGAGCTGGAAGACCGGTGGGAAAAAGCAGGCATCGGATCAGGGCCAGGAATAAAAAGAGAGATCCATGTGCTGGGGCTAAAAGCAGCCTGTGCTGGAGGAGGTGCGATCCGAACTGCAAGAGCAGATAAAAATACCCGGCGAGGTGCCACTTCCGAGAGCGCCCACGCGTCTCGGAGCGGCACAAACCCCCAAAACGCCCGGGAGGGCAACGCAGAGCCCTGCCCCACACCCTGCAAGGGGCAAAAAGGAGCAAGGGCAGGAGACGGGGCAGGAACATGGAAAAGCTCCTGCTGAGGCCAGAGTCTGGGACAGGTCCAGCAGGAAAGTCCGGATGCTGCTGCCAAGGCAGCGAGCGGGAAGGATGCGGCTGGGACCTGCACAGAGAGCAGAGCAAAAGCAAAGGATTTGTGGAAACAGGAAGAGGGAAAAACCACTGACTAAAGCAGCAGCGCCCAAGCACATGGGAGAGGGTCTAAACGTCCCGAGCCTAAGGACGGGGTGGCCGAGCAGCAGTGTCGAGCAGGAGCCCTGCAGAGAGAGCGAGAGGTGCCCAGCACAAGGGCTTCCTGCACGTTCATTTCCCTTGCCCCCTCTTGCTTCTTTTATTACCCACTTCAAAATAATCAAAAATCAGGAAATACTTGGCTATAAAGCATGCGATTTTTGATCCAGGTTGGGGTGAAGCAAATCGCTCGTATTTGGGGTGCAGCCGCTTGCAAAGGAGATGGCCCGGGGGAGCTGCAACAGCTGCAGCGCCGCCGGCGCGGCATTCCCGGCATTCCCATTCCTCCGGGAGCGAGCGAACGCGGGGATCCGGCAGCGGGAGCGCCGAGACCCGGCTAAAATCAGACACCGTTGTTGCCACCCCGGAAACACAGGAGCTTTTTCCATGTTAGCAGGAGCAATCCGGCTCCATGGCACCGGAGCCGAAGTCGCTCCCCCCGGGGCTTTTCTGCAAGTCTCGACGAGGGGAGCTAACTACTCAACCAGGCGCCCGTCGCACGCTCGGGGGGACACAAACCTGACAGCCCCACACAAACTATTAGCTATTCCACACGCAACACCTTGCAAGAAGCATTTTCTTCCTTCTCCGCCCACTTCTGGAAAAGAAAAATGCTCAAAAGCAAAAAATTCCCCTATTTCCTGGCCGCAGCGCAAGCTAAGCAGAAGAACGCGGAAAGCAGCGACATCCAAAACCCTGCCAGGAGTTTGTTTTGCTTTTCCTGCTCCTTCTAAACATTGCATTTAATAGGAAAATAATCTGCTCGCTTGTAAGAAACATCAATTTTCAACTCAGAGCCTTGTAAAATAGCCAAAGCAGCTAATGCATAAACACTGGTTTTAGCCAATGCAATCCCGGGCAGAGAGGAGCCCGATATTAAGAGAGGATTTGCATAATAAGTCACTTATGCCCGATAACCCCAGCGTTCGCAGAGCGCAGCGCCGCCGGGAACAATATCGGGCTGTCGGCAACAGCTTTTCTTCTTTTTTTTTTTTTTTCCCTTCCCCCTTTTTTTTTTTTTTTCCTGGAAAAGGCTCCTCGTGGTTCAAACCATGGCTGAAACCTCCCAAGCTCCTGGTTTTCCAGCCCAGGAGCCACTGGCCTGCAATGCAAGCGTTTAATAATTAACCTGTGGTTAATTAACACATTCAGGGCTGCCTCTATTCCAAGGAGAAAATACAAATATATATATATGAAATATATTTTATATATCTATATAAGAGGTCTTTGGAAGCCTCCATCTCGCAGGCACCGATCGCTTCCCATTGCAGCGGAGCTGCCCCGAGCAGAGCTCGGCCGCGGGGCTGGACATCGGGCGCCGCGGGGCAGCTCAGCCGTGTTATTTATGGCTTTGCACCATGAAAAAGGGGGGGAAAAGCTGCTTGCAGAGCTGCCTGCGAGGCAAATCACCCCGCTGCAGCCCAGACAGCGCCCGGGTACTGCAGGAGTCAAGCGCTCCAAGGGAGGAAGAGGAGGGAGGAAGGTGGGAATGAGGAAGGTTTCGCTGCTCTGCAAAAACCCCATCAGCAGCTCCCTCGCAAGCTGTAAAAAAACGGAAAAGCTTAAAAAACAGGGGAAAAAAAAGCAATAGGGGAAGATTGGCAGGAAGGCTGAAAGGTGGCGCCGGGGCTGACGCGGGCGGCTCAACGACGGCGCGGGGGCCGCGCTGTGAAACGGAGCCAACGGCGCCGCGGGAGCTGCCGGGGCCCAAAACGCGGCGTGCGGTCCCGGGGGGGCACCCGACCCTGGGGGGGCACCCGGGCGCATGGCGGCGCCCACCCTGCAGCGCCCAGGGCCGGGGACACCCCGCCGAGAGCGCCCCTTCCTCTCCTCCCCAGCCTTGCGGTGCCTCCCCGCGCCGCCCGCAAAGCCGGGTTTGCTCTGCCAACGGCCTGTGTCAGTTGTCAAAATTTGAGTTTTCTCCCTTGTTTCCCCTTGCGGGATATTAATGGGCTCTGGCACTGCTGCTGGGAGCCCAGTTATTTCCATAGGTTCCCTAAAAACTGCAGCTTGATGCGCACACAGGGGCATCCACCCTCTCCAAGGAGGAAAATCCCTAACCGGGCTCCGGCAGCGAGCGGGCCCGTGGAAACGTCTCCCAACGAGCCCCAAAACAGGGCCCTTTCGAATGCAGTCCCTGCGTGGTGAGCTGAGGCCCTGCCAGCTCATTGCACTCACACTCCGAAAGCAAAAACAAAAAAACAAACCAAAAAAAAACAGAACAAAACCCCCAACCGTTTTCTCATTCAAAATCCAGCACGAGGAGAGCACCCAGGGAAGACAAAAACCCCAAGCGGCAGCGCAGACGAAATGATTCATTCCCGGTGCCAAACGCGTCGCGGCTGCAGCAGGTTTGTTTTGCACCGAGACGCTACAGGACTTAATTCCCCTCCTTCTCCTCCATCTGTTGCATCTTCCTCCCCGCGCAGGGAGGGAGGATCCGAGGGCCCCCGGCCGCCCCCATCTGCCGTTCGCACCCGCTCCGCGACCGCTCCGCCTCGCAGCCAAACTCAAAAGCTCGACACGAGAAAGCAGGTGAAGCGTTTGGGCTCCTGAGCAAGCCTGTGTGGAATAAATATATGTTTTTAAACAAAAAATATATAGTTTTTTTTATATAAGAAGTGACATTAATAACAGCAGCTCCAACTTCTGTTCGATGCCCGTACCAGCAGTGCAGAAGAGGAGGAAGAGAGGGAAGAGGAAGAGCTAGACCCTGCAGCTGGATCCTCAAGCACCTCGCAGGCTCCAAGCTGCCCCAGTGATGCTCAGAGTGGACCCGGGCCCAAGGAGCAACCTCTCCAGCAGCATCGTCACCATCTCCCACTCGTCCCCCGGCATCACCACAACCACCAGCCACATCCCCACCGAGCTCCCAAAGCCTTGGGAAGCTGCAAAGGAGGAGACAACCCTGAGCTGTGCGTTGACAGGGGGCTAAACATCAATCAAAAAAGGGTTATTGGAGTCTAAATGGGTCTCCTGCAGGGTGAGACCCTGCAAGGTTCTCTCCCGAGGGAGGACGTAGCTGCATCCCACTTCCTAACGTGCTTCATGCACCAAGGAGCATGGAGACATGGAAAAACCTTCTTCATCCACCCCCAGGGCTCCCATTTGGGGAGCAGGTTGGTTCTAAGAGCTGGAAAATCCTTCCCAATATCCGATCTGGATCTCCAGCTCTTCGAACCCGACACGTCCCCTGCACCCGCCTTCTTTTCCGCCCCTCGCTTGGCCCGCGGGATGACAACGCGGCCGCAAACGTCACCGGCAGATGCCACTTGCCACCGGACAACGGTCGGACGCTCGAGCAGGACCCACCACAGGAGGGAGCTCCTGCCGCTCCGGGCAAATCCCAGAGCCAAAATTTGCTTCCAAGTCCTTCGCCACGGACATTTGGGCTTCTTTTTCCTAAATGAAAGGGGAAATTTTGGAGGTTCCCCACTCCAGAGCAACCCCAAACCTCTCTGGATCCGTCAGTCCAACACAGCAGCTCAGCAGGAGCTCAGAGACATCCCAGCACCCAGACCCATCCTGCCTGAGGGGCCCCAAAGGTTCTGCCATGGGACGTGGTGCCACCCAGAGCATCTCCCAGACGTCACCCACAGAAGGATTTATGAGACACCAAGAAGGCAACGTGAGTGAGTTGTCCCCACATCCTCCATACTCCGAGCAGCAGCAGAGGCTCCCATTTCCAGACAAAAGGTGCTGGTAAAGGAGGCATTTGGCTCCCAGGCTACCTGGGATGAGCCCAGAGGAGCGGGCGAAGCTCCGGAGATGCCGGGGGCCACCACAGCCCATCCATGTGTGGGCACCAACTGCGCCACAGCCACCGGGGCACAAGGGCCTCATTAGGACACATCAGATCACAAAATTCCCACATCTCCTCGCCCCGTCCAGAGACATCCAGCATCTAGAGCAGCCTGCCCCCTGCACCACCTTGTTAAGTTGATAACATCAAGGACAGCTTCATCCACAGGGTTTTTTCCTCTCCTCTAGGGAATCAAAGCAGCATCCTGGCTTTAGATATAGGATGCACTCTCCCCATCTGGCCAAATTAGATGCCAACATTTTTCCAAACCACAGTGCCAAAAAAAAAAAAATCCAAACAAACATAAAAACAAAACAAAAACAAACAAACAAACAAAAAAAGGATACAGACAAGGAAATCCGGAGGGGTTTGCAATGCGTTTGGATCCTCCGGGAGGACTTTGGACTCAGCTCCGTGCAAAGGAGCACAGAGCGACAGGGAAGTCCCGGAGCCGGGGCCGCCCTGCCGCCACCGCAGCCCCGGCCCGCAAGGGCCCGGATGCATCCCTAAAAAAACGAAAAACATCCCTAAAAAACTGCAGAACAGCCCCAGAACAGGGTCCACAGGGGCCATCTGCAGCAGAAAGAGCAAATTCCGGCATCATGCCCGGGATATTTTAAGGCTGCCAGCACGGAGGAAATCAGCAGCTGGGGAAATGTGCCGGGAATCCTCTTCCCTGCCAGGCTCCTGCTCTGGGCTCGCCTGCCGCAGGGCTTCCCCACGGGAATGTGGGCACCGCTGGAGCGGTTGGGAACCTGACACTTAATCAAGAGGGAATTCTAGGCTTCCGGACGGGGCTAATAAGACAATTACGGTGTGTGTTAATAAGGGAGTACTAAAGAGCATCATTCCAGCGCTGGAGCAGGTTGCAGCGCTCCGGCGCCTCCCGGCTCTGAGCAGGTAGGAAGGGGTTGAAATGTGGGACTAAGCCTTGGAAAACCAGGATACTGTCCCTGTGGAGGGGCACTAGGGAGGCTGCAGAGCCGCAGGCAGCACCACAGCAGCTCCCGATGGATACTTGGGAACACAAAAGGGGAATTAAAAAAACACATGACACATGAGGATCCCTGTTCCCAGTTGCAGCCGCTCTGCCCATCTGTCCGTCCACGGAGCCGGCGCTGCCCAAAGACCCTTTTAGGTGTTTTTATGCATCCAGCGAGACTGGGGGGGTGGGAGGGCAGAAAGAAACCAGCCCCTTGGAGAAGGGGGAATAAGCAGGGAGCAGGGTCAGGCACCCAGAGCTGCTCCAGAGCCTCCGGGAATGAGGACACCCTGGTGCCATCCCCATCACCCTGCTCCTGCTGGGAGAGGAGCAAGCGCAGGGTCCCCGGCACAAGCGACTCCCTGGCAAGGGGGGGCCATTCCCGAGCCCCCAGCTCCATTCCCGAGCGTTCCCTCCCCCATCTCCGCTCCCGCGCATCCCGCCAGCTCCGCTCCGCAGGACACCGCGGCGCTTGGGGAAGCCACGCGGAGGCTCCAGCACAATCCCCACGACAGCCCCACAAAAGGGGCCCGTCCGCTCCGCCGCTCCCATTCACCGGGGCCAGACAAAGCAGCGCCCGGCTGGGGGCCGGGGGGGCCACCCCCAGCAAGGGGCTAATCCGCCCCGGCAGGAGGGACCCGCGGGGCTGATGAAGGAAGGAGCGGGACAAGACGGCGCCGATCTGCTGCAGCGGGGGGTGCGGGGGAGCCGGGTGGTGCAAAACCCCCCCGCCGTGATGGATCCGCAGCGACAGCTCCAGTCACCGGGAAATTTTAATGACCGGTCCGCTCGGGAAGGGGCGGCGGGCGGGGGGGGTCCCAGCACCCCAGGGTTCCCCCCTCAAGGGCTCCCAACGCCACCCCTTAAATGGCACCATTAATTAACCTCCAATCAGCCCTGGGGGGAAGGGGGCACTCGGACACCCCGCACACGCAGCTCCCAGTTCCCGCCCGCCGGGGCCGTTGCGGAACTTGATCCCGACCCCCTCGCTCCCCCCGGCGCTTCCCCACGCGAGCGGCGGCGCTGCGGGCGCCCCGCGCCCCGCACGGGGACAGCGCGCGGGTCTGGGGGACGTTTTTCTGGCGCTGCCCCTTTCCCCTGGAGAAAGGATGAGGAAGCAGCTTTGCTCCATGCAAACGCACTCCAGGAGCGGCGAATAAACAAGAACCGATCCCACTTTAGCCGAACTCCGATTATATCCCAGGAAAATAAAGACGAGCAGCACCGCGGGGCCGAGCCGGCTGCGGCAACCGGGGCGCCCTTCCGCGCAGGGCGACGCTTCCCGCGGCCGGGGCCACCTGTTTGTCCCCCCGAATCCCCCCCGGGGCCGAGGCGCAAGGTGGGGAGCCGAGGGAGGCCGGGCCCGGCTCGCTGCCGTCCCGCGGCGAGAGAGACATTCCCAAAGATTTAAGGAATAGATAATAATCATCCAGAGTTCCGTGGGGAGCACGTTCCCGCGGAGCGCTGCGCAACGCGGCCTGGCGGGACACGGCACCGTGCAAGCGAGCGGGACCCCCCCGCAAACAGCACGCCCGCTGCGGCGGTAAATAAACTTTTATTTCCTGCTCGTGTCCAGGAGGAGGAGAGAGGACGGCGGCGCAGCTGGAGCCGGAACCGGGAGCGAGAGGCCCGCGGGCTGCGGCGCTTCAGGGGCTGCTCGGCGGCGGCGGGATGGGACGGGGCGAGGGGGAAATAAAGCGGGTCTGGGCCCCGTCGCTGCCGCCTCCGCGCCGGGAAACGGCGGGGACGGGCGCGGAGGAGCCGGAGCGGCCGGGGAGAGCAGCGAAACTTGCGAAAGCTCCGCGGCGAAGCGCGCCCCGACGGCGCGGGGGAGGCGGCGGCGGGCGAGGGCGCCCCGGGCACGAACGCACCGCGCGAGGCGCACCCCGTGCGCACCCCCGGGCATGGCGCACCGCGGGCAAGCGCGCACC
>JAVCKT010024971.1:30144-54680 GCA_032273925.1 Rhynchotus rufescens | reverse complement strand
AGGAGAGGAGAGGAGAGGAGAGGAGAGGAGAGGAGAGGAGAGGAGAGGAGAGGAGAGGAGAGGAGAGGAGAGGAGAAAGGAAGGCAAGACAAGGCAAGGCAAGTTTCCCTTACCATGCTGTATTTGCTGAAGTGAGCAAAGGAAAGAGAATGACTTCTCAGGGAAACAGGAACATATTTTCTTTGAGAGATACATGCATTTGCAGGCTGTCCAGCTGCTGCTGGTTCCTCCTTTGGATGCATCACTGCCAAAGCAGTCAGCTTCAGGTCTGCACGATGCAAGGCAGGCCAAATTCTACTGAAAGACAATCATTTCTTTCTAAAGATGTTTCTCCAGTAACACAAACATATGTCTTAAAGGACTCTCAGAACCTCCTCAGTCCCAGTCTGGCTCCAGTTCCTGCAGAGAGGATCACACACATTCTTGCCTGTTCTGTGCTCAGAGTTGTGCTGAACATGGTGTTCCAGTTCCCTATAATGACAATATACTGCCTGCTCCAAACAGGCCAAGAGATAAGGAAGGACACTGAAGACAGTGATCTGGAAACGGAGCCACAGAGTCTCTGGGAGAAGAAATACCAATGTATGTGGGAAAGCAAAAGTCCATGCTTTCCTTGCTTGATAAATCTACAGGTATCATCCATGGAGGAGGATGAAGGAAGGAGGAGTTGTTAACAGGGGCCCCAGACCAAGGTCTCTTCTATTAGCAGAAATAGCTGGCAGGCATGGCTTGCTGCACCTTACACTTACATGTTAGCAAGAAGCTATATTTCTTCAATGGGCTGATAGGTAGCTATAAGAAATGAAGAAATGATACAAGCAAACATGTTACAAGAGAGACATTCATCCAAAAAATTTAATCATCAACATTTAATAAAATTTCTCTTTGCCTTACTGAACTAATCTAAGGAGACCAGTTCAGCATCTTGCCTCCATACTCACAAGGAGAATGTGGGTGTGATCCTCCATAGTCAGCAGGAAGAAGGAGACATCTCAGGAGGTGGAGCAGATTACTTTCTGGGGCATCTATCTCTGTGAACTATGCCAGCAGTCTAAAGTGGCCAAGTTTATCTTGGGTATTTCAATTAAATATTTAAATATAGAAGTAGATAAATATGGCTCCATGAAAGTGTTGTATTCACTCTTCAATAGCCTCACTCCCAACGCAGATGCTTTAATGTATCATCAACATCTTACCATCAACATAGAGTAGAAATTGATCTTTCAGAGTGTGAATAGATTTCATGACAAGCAATTTCTAGTGCATTACAGAAACTGTTACTTTTTCAGGTAGAGATTACTGGTAATTAGTACTATATTGGGAATATTTTACCCTTTGCAATCTTTGGTGGAAAAGCCTTGCATGGAAGGCAAGACATGCTACACTCCTGGCAGACAGATCATCCTGGAAATAGACACAATGATATGTTAAAATAGTCTTGCTTGAATTATTTTTTTCCAGCAATCCTGGGGGGTTAGAAATAGCTCAGAAAATATATGGCTAAGTTTGGGTTGCCATATATTCTGCACTTTAGAGACTGTTTTCTCCTCTGGAGTCACAGCATGTGATCTCCCCAAATGCCAGCTAAGCCCTCAGCTGCTCTAAATCAAGCAACTGCCCTGGGGTTTAGTTTGATTGTGTATTCAGGCTGTGCAAAGCACCCTGGAAAAGTGGAGCTATCGAGCCCCATGTATTGTAAAAACTGCAGCCACATTTTCCCACAAGTCTCTCCACAAGCCTCCACTGAAGAGGCTGCCCAGTGCTTTGTGTAAACAGCCTGCTGAAGCCCTAAGGAGCAGATAAATGTATCTGAAGCCCAAATTTGGAATTGACATGCAGTGGAGCTGTCAGAAATGGTGTAAGTCAGAGACAAAATCCCCACTTAACCCTGACAAAGACACCTAATAAATGAAGACCCAGCTCTATCTTGTCTTGCATGCAGTTCTCCCCATTGAGCCCCTTAAGACACCCCAGACTCCTGCCCTCTTGCCTGTAATATGCCTTTTCTGAAGGGTGCTTCCATAAATGCGAACTGATTTCCATACTTTGAGAAATAAAATGACAGCAGAGGGAGAAATAGATCGGATGAAATGGGCAACTTGAGGTGGCGAGAGGCAACAGCCAAGCCCCAACATCTCTTGGCCTCACACTGCTAGTCTCCAGCCTGACCCAAGGGAAGTTGTCAAGCATCAAGGTGTTGGAGAGGAGCAATGCTTCCTATCAGCTGCAATGGAGGAGGAAGGAGCTACCACAGCGCTGAGAACCTTGACTAGCCAAAGGACCTGGAGGGGTTGCACAGGCAGGGATCCCTTCATGGTCACTCTACTTGCCAATTATTGGGGCAGCTGGTGGTGTGAACACCAGCACTGTTATTATTGCCATGTTGTACAACGTCAACACGTTGGACTCTACATGCCCGTGTGTTTGATTAGGAGAGCACTGCTGACAGCGGATAAATAAACAAAGATAAAAACAAGGTTAAGCAGGTCCTTCTCCTTATCGCTGCCTCTTTATCCCTATTGATCTCTGCCTGGACCCTTTTCATCTAGTCTGGAATTCCTCACATGCTTGAACTCTAGGCTGTCACATTTAATTAAAAATGTGGTATGAGGCTTTGCATGCAACGACGGGTATGTCTCAGTGCTGGGCAGCTGTGTGTTCATTAGGGCCTTTCACCTTGCTTTGCCTTTTTTAATGAAAATTCATTTTGTCTTTGTGAAACTCACCCAGGTCGGCAGCCAAGGGATGGCAGAGGTGAAGGGATGATGTCTACCTCAGGAGGAAAACATCCCACTTTTTGGTTCAGTCTTCCTCCAGACAGAGCCAGCCCTACAAAGAGTAGAAACACTGGGTGTCTGATCCAAGCACCAAAGCCTTCTTGCTCTGTGAGAGAGATGTTATTCCTATTCCTGCTTGTCTGGTTGGGATGTTCCTTCCTTCTTGGTGGTATCAAGGTCTCTGCTGATGACCTGTGCCAGTGAGCTGTCCAAGGTGACACATCAACCCACACCTTTTCCCTGCTCTGTGGCCAGGGCTCTCTATTTTAGTGTCCCCAAAGAGAAGACCGTTTCTCACTGTCTTACTTCAACCCCGTCCTATTTTCTGTGTGCTGCCAATTTTCCTCTGGGACTTTTCAGCTATCTGGTTTAACTACTATCTCCATGCTCCCGGGATCACCCTAGGCACATTGAATAAGGTGGGGTTTTTTGGGTTTTTTTTGCCCGAAACCATTGAAAAGATGAAACAGGTTAGCATTAGTTTCTTCTTTATCATAGAGGGAATCACTTTCATATGCTGAGCAGAAACTGGCCCATAAACAACATGATCTCTAAGATCTGTAGGGCATTGTGACCACTTGTGAGGAACCACCTGGTATAGGGACAGTATCTGCTGATCCTCCTGGTCCTCAGAGAGGATCCCCACAGGAAAATAACTGCCCAGGGACACATGTGCTGAGGAGGGAGCCTCGGGATAGTGAGAAAGGCCACATGTGGATGAATACACCTCTGCATCTCTGGGCAGGCTCTGCCCTACTCTCAGCCATGGAGATCCCCAAAATATGTCACGCACTTCACTCGACAGACGTAAATCTGTGATCTAATCCCTGCTCCCAGCAATAAAGACTATTTTTAATTAGCAATGATAAGTATAGCCTGCCATGTCCCGTGGCCTGGCATTTTCAAGTGGGCACAGTCTTCTTGAGGTCATGCTGTTTGGGTGCCAGCCTTAAGACAGCAGCCAGGGCCATTGCTTACTAAGGGCCTCATGTCGCACACCTAACACTGAGGCAAACACCAGAAAAACAAGGCTGGAAGGGAAGAAGACTACCAGGGTAAGCATAAACAAGCTTTTGTTTTACAGAAGTAAAAACAAATAGCACTGTATATTTTCTGTAGGAACCTTTTTGTCTCTGCATTCTACTATGTTCTATTTAATTTTATTAAAATATTCCACAGCATATCATTTGGGCATGGCTTTCCTACGTGTTCACATGGATTTCTTGAAAATGTAGAGCTCTGGTTTTGGCTTCAGGTTCAAAAGGGACCGGTGGTTTTAGGTGAGGCAAGATTTGCCAAAGTGGAAATGCTTTTAGGCAGATTTACAGAGCCAGGGAACCAAAAGTAAAAGATAATGGGGCACAACCCTGCAAGTCTTTCCCCCCATTTCTGTAACATAGGTGTACTGTCAGGCACCTTCATTTTCCAATGCTAAGACATACTAACAAATCTGAGACTGTGCTGAGCTCTCCCTTTCTCTGAAACCAGGCCCCTTGACTGTGTTTCAGGCTGAGCACCCCAAATCACAGCCATTTGGAAAAAAGTAGACCATGTTATTCCATTACTTTTACAAACCTTTTGCCTGTCCCTGTGGATAAAACATTTCAGATTTACTATGTGAGCCAACGGGTGATCAATGGGGGTGGTGTTTTTATTTATTCTTTCCTATGCCATCATTCTAGACCTCACAGTTTATTGCTCACTGTTAAAACAATATCATTAGACATGAAATATATGTTGCCAGGCTCTCCCCTCTCCCAGCTCACTCCCACTCAGTCCCGATCATTTTTTTTGCCTGAGGAGAAAGGAAAGACAACTTCTTTTCAGGATACATTGTAGGGAGTGCTCATGAACTGGCAATTTATTTTCTCCTGGGTTTGACACTGCCAGGCCCTTAGTGCTTTTATTGACTCTGGCTAAACACAGTGACAATTATTTTTTTTGGTTTCGGATCGCCTTCTTCAGCAGCATGTGAAGTCAGCAAGATTTTTTTGCATGCTGAGCATACCCTTTCATACACTCTATGAGGAGCAGAGGGAAAGATGATTTTGTTCTGTTTTATCCAGTTGCTCTGTGGCATTCACTGAACAGATCTTCCTGTTACAAAGCAGGGGAAAGCCAGGGAGAAGCTGGATGGTGGGAAATAGGTTGATAGCAGCTGTGGAAAGCAGAGCTGGGATATTTTTATCTAGTGGGTCTTGCTGCAGAAACTTGGTTTTGTGTATGTCCCCACAATGAGTGCTTTGCCATCTGAGGTGCACTGGGTGCCTGCCCACAGGATAGAGACGAGGCAGCAGCAATAAATGTCTGGAATAGACTCATTCCTGTCCTTCTGTCGGAGAGGTGTCATGGTGCAGCCAGGTCCATGTCCTGCCACAGTCAACAGGGAGGAAGAGGAGGGAACACGACCTTTTGTGCCCCACCAGCACAAACATCTCTTCCAAACCTGCTCCAAGTCCCTCAGAGTGCTGGGGAGCTCCTGCTCCTCCTCGCTTATTCAAAGCACCCCAACATTTGCTCAATCTTTCATTTTTCCTCTCTGTCTCCATGTATCCTAGTGGTGAGGTCCATGAAAGGCCGACGTATCGACGTTGTAGATCAAGTCTGGGGGATGCTCCACCGACTGATCTGTGTAGCAGTCACAGCCATTTTGGACAAGGTCTGCAAGGGTTTGCAGACTGGCAAAGCTTTTCAGAAAGGAAATACATAAACAGTCAGACTGCCAACTTACTGTATGGAAAGGATATGTTTTTGCATTGCCTTAAGTCTCAAATTTTGATTTCAAACATGATGGATCACTCTGCTGCACTTACCTACCTACCGACTTTATGAAGGAGCTCTGGTTATTTTCTTTTAATGATACAAAAAGCTAAGGTACTTTATTCAGTTTCTGAATAAACATTTTTTTATTATTATTATTTTTTGGTTAAGGTATGTTTTCTCTAGGAAAGCAGTTTGGAAAAGGCCCCCCAATTTTTTCTTAAATGTCTCTATTAAATTTTCTTGCTTCAGAAAGTTCCAAAAAATACAAATTTGAAAAACTCAACAAGTAAAACCTTCCAAAATTTACCCTCAAAGTAAACTATTGTAGTGAATGTTGCTGATTTGTTGGAAAGAAAAGCTTCTTGTTGGGAAAAAAATGCCAGAAACAATCATTCAGTTCTACTGTTGTGATATTGAGCAAATTCTCAAGTTTCCATTGTCATCAGTGGACTCTCAGTACTACCTTTACACAGTTCTGAGATGTGCTGACGTAAATAGGCTTTTACAGATGATATCTCCTATTCTAGGCCTCCATCAAGAGCCATCGACACCTCTTCACAAACAAAAGCCTTCAAAGAGAAGAATTAGTTTATTTGCACACCACAGAAGGAGGATAGAGATTTCCTAGAGATTTCCTAGGCCAACAAAAAGGACAATTTTATAAAATGCTGATTCTTGTGGCAAACTTGGCCTGAAAAGTTCCTTTATGCTGACAATTCCACTCACTCTTCCCACATGCTACCATTAGCCCTTAACCCCAGTGCATCAGTGCCATTACTTCTAAGCAGATGCTGCAGAGCAAATCATAGAAATAGGGTTAAAAACAGGGTTTCTGGCATTTTGGTGCATTGTTGAACAGAGGTCCCATGAACAATGCCGTAGAACAATTAGTGGTGGGGCAAGAGCAGAGGAGAATGACTGAGGGTGCTGTTATCCATGGAATCGTCTCCTGGTGCCTTTGCCAGGCCTCAGGGACCCATCTCAGACCATGTAGGAGGAAGGTGTGACTAAAACTCTTCTATTTCCAGGCAAAGGCCTTTGAGAAGTTGGGCTCAAGCAATCTGTGGAGTTGTGAAAGCAAAATGGATCCTGTTTCCAAGAGCATCAGTTATATCAGTCGTGAAGAGGAGTAATTTCTATTCTATTTCTGCATGAACAAACATGAAGACAAACATTTCTACCTTTATTGGAACACTGCCTTTTTAACAAAAAAAAAAAAAAAAAAAAAAAGAGAGAAGAAAACTCACATCAGACTCTACTTTCTAGTCCTCTTCATGGCAGTGGGAGAGAGGAAGATGCCACATGCTGGGTCTCCATTTGGGCTGCCCAAGACATCCCTACTCTTCACCCCTGTTTCCTGCACCCATGGCTCGACAGAGTGCAGCCAATCTCTCTCCTTGGCTTTGCCCTGGTCTTGATGGATTGTGGAATGGGGGGTCCTAGCACTTGGTTGGACTTTCCCACTCACTGCTGCAGTGCAATGGGCATCGGTTGCTATTTGTCCTTAGCAGGAGAGCCTTGAGGGATGCATTACAGCAAATGCTGGTAGGGCACTGCTACCCAGTCAGAGTCACTAATGCCTTTTGAAATGAGCATTAAGTCGATCTAAGAGGGATTATCATGCCAAATGCAGTAATTAATTAGAGACAGGAGCTTTGGCACCGTGCTTTGCATTATCTGAAGCGCTCTATGCATCTTTGCAGGGGCCGTGCTAGCACTGTCAAGGCCTGTCAAGCTCCAGCCCTTTCCACATGGCCAGTTTGTCAAATTCACACCCCACTTTTCCCTTACCAGCCCCATTTTACCCTGCAATGTCTATCTTCAGCACAGCTACTCACTTTCTCAGGGACATGTTTTATATAGAAAACTGCCCTGTTGAAGATAGTATCAGTCTCATGCCCTATCCCATTCCTACTGCACCTCAGTATGACACTATACCAGAATATGAAATTTGATTTTTCTTCTCCTCTCCCAAGCCTCTAATGCACCAGAGATGATTTCTTTTTCATGTGACCTGACCTAAGGATCACAAATATTCACATTTGGGCCTTCTGTGAAAATTCAGGCTTTCCTAGTGCTCAGCAGCTGGCCCCTCTCTGGAGCTAAAATAGCTGCTTACTTCTCTTTGCCTTGCTGTGTACATCCTATTCAGAGACTTGCCACGCTGGTCTTCTGGAGCCTGTCCCTCTCTGCAAGCTTTCAGTTCAATGCCAGATATTCACATGCACTTGGTACAGCCAGTTTGGCCAAGATGAAACGAAGGGAGGTTGCTGCTGTACCAACACACAGCGAGAGGAAGTTATTGGACAGCCTTTTATAAGAGTAAATCTTTTGCTGCTCCCGTTTTACAGAGAGGGAGTGGGGCAGAAAAGGAGTAAAAAGGAGTAAAACGCTTTGCTAAAAATCAAGATAGAAATTGTTGGTGGGTCAGTACTAAACTCTGCTATTCCAACACATCTTGAACTAAGCTGGATCATCACAAATACTGCAATTATCTTTCCCTAATTTGGGACAAAAATAAGTGACAATATTTAAAAATAAATGTTTTATAAATCACAGTATTCTACCTTCTATGTTTTTGAAGAACAAATAGCATAGATGGGTGACTAACTAGAGCAGCACTTAGGGTGTTTATTTTACCTGGACTCTTAAACATTTTAATATTAACGGCTGGTGTGAGTGTTTCCAGCAACTGGTCTTCAGGAATTACAGTTCTCAGAACAATCCCATTCATTATTTTAGCCCACTTCACTGAAAACTCTAATTTCCAAATGAAAACTCAGAGAGGGAAAACACACATTAAATAAAATGAAATAGATTCCAACAACTGATTTTCATTTGAGCGTCTTATCCTGATTTCCCTCCTTTATAATTATGCAAAATAGAGCACAGCTTTTCTTAATTAAATGGGTAATGACTAGCTTGGTAGCCAGCAGAGCAATGCCTTCAGAGAAAAGATAGCCTTTGAAAGCAGAGGTTACGCGCGGAGCCCTCTCAAACAGATCTTTGTGCCAGAGGCTTTGTTTTGATACTAGAAACATTTCCACTACAGCAGGCTCTGATGGCAGTCATGTGCGGGATTAGGAACTGACTCCATTCAAATAACAGACAGCTGTTTGGAGTGAAAACTCGTCTCTGTCAATTTGCA
The DNA here is from genome assembly GCA_032273925.1 of Rhynchotus rufescens. Lineage (NCBI taxonomy): Eukaryota > Metazoa > Chordata > Aves > Tinamiformes > Tinamidae > Rhynchotus > Rhynchotus rufescens. The sequence continues at coordinate 45,992 of JAVCKT010024971.1, read as the reverse complement.
GTCAAAGAAGGCAGAGGAAAAGAAGAAGAAGAAAAAAAAAATGGCCTGGGAATCATTGTAGCCTAATCCCTCCTTTGGCAGGAGATAAAACTAGGGCTTTCCACTGCTCTGTAATTTCTTGCTTTGACCTGGAAAGAGATTTCTCTATTCACTGAGCTGTAAACCTCCTTTTTTATATTTACTGCCTGATGTACAAGAACTGAATCTCCAGCAGGGAAAGCATGCCATGTTGGGCTAGGAGCCTGGGAATAAATTTAGTCTCAGTTTAAATGACTTAGTACGGCAGAACACACAGTAGCTGCTAAAACCACTGAGGATTGCTCTTTTAATTTCCATCAGAAAACTTTCTCGTGTTTTGCAGAAATGGCTGAGATTCTCAGAAGCAGCTACTGATTTACAGAGGCCTGTTCTCTGGATAACCAATGTGAACTCCAGGCTAGGGGGTGATTTTTGGGAGCTAGTGCTACGCTCTTTGAAAAGTCTTTTGCATTTCCAGACCTCAGTATTTCTAGTCATTCTTGAGATCTCATTTCCCAAAATACTACAGTGAAAAGGCAAAGGAAAAAATCTCTGGCCATGCTCTGACAAGCATAACAGTGAGCTCTGCTGCTCCCAGGCAGCTCACAACAGGTATTTCTGGTTACTTTGGTGTTTCTTGTTAGCTCCATAAACAGGCACTTGCAAAAGATGCTTCTATTTTTTTCTTCCACTGGAAAAACTGTCTGTGCCAAATGACATCTTTAAATACAACAAAATGACTGGCAGCACTGTGACAAGGGTTTAGGCCTGTGTATATGAGGAGTCACCTGTTTCCCTTGCCCTTTTTTGCAGAACTGTATTACAAAAAAAACAAGAGAGTGGTGCTTAATCCATTGGAGAATCAGGAAATTAAACATTTTGGGGTGACCTAGAAAAGCTTTGAAGGAACTCTTTTCTCTAAGAGAGGAAATTGTCATCTCATTAAAAAGCTTTGTAAAATCAAAGAAAAAAAAAAAAAGAAAAGCTGCCTGTGATGAAAAAAAAAAGGGAAAAAAGTGGCTTTTTCCTTAAAATGAAACATTAAGAAACAGCTGAGAAAATGTATTTATTTATTTATTATTTTATTTAAATGAGTGACATTTAATTTACAGAGAATTGCAAAAGAAGGCAGCTCTGCAGCTCAGGCCGCCCTGGTCCAGACTGAGGATGCAGGAGCTGCCAGGCCACGGCCAGGAGAAACATCCTCTGTGCACCAGGCGCAAGCAAGAAGGACGGGTGGGAAGGAAGGGGCTTGCAAAGGGACTTTGCACACCCTTGTTTGCCTTGGAAGGCCAACCACGGCCCTGTGGACGGTCCTCGCTTCGCTTGGAAATCGTGCCCCGTTCCTTCTTACGGAGCGCTGGCACGGGACAGTTTGCTGCCAAGGCGCTCAGCAGCCTACAGGAAGAGAAGTCCTGTACTTGGGGGTGAGGAGATGTGGAGCCTGTCCCAAACCCTGGGCTCTCTTGGGTGGTCTTGGACAGGACACATTAGTGACTCTGTGCATCTGCCACTGGAAAAGCAGGATGAAGCGCTGCAGGTTGGATCACTCCGCAAAGCCCTGACAGGCACCACGGGGTCTGTGGCTCTTGCTCCAGCTCAGGATGCAGCCGTCTTTCCCACCCTCTGCCTCAAGGAAAGCTGTTGGGATGGAGCAGAGGGAATTGCAGAGGATGTAGCTGAGTGGGCAGGCATTGCTTGCAGAGATGCACGCGCTGTAGGAAGGATTTGGGGACCCATGTGGCATTCCCACTGCAGCGGGATCCTTCCAGGCCTCGTGGAGTAGCCAATGGTAGTCCAGGATGCTCAGGGCTGTGCTGGGCATGAAGATATGAAGAGTGATGTTCTCAAGGGGAGGACCACTGGTCCACCTCATTTTCTCAGTATCTGGTGCAATGGATCACGTCCTGTGTCATGGAGACCTCACTCTGAGAAATAAAAAAATATCATTTGATTGTAGTTAAAGCTGTTTCTTGATAGTTTTCTGTCCAGAACCTACTGTTTTAAAATGATGATTGAAAGAGGCCTGGGTTCTGGAGTCACTGTGCACAAGACATTCAGGAGTGGAAGAAAAAAAAAACCTTTCTTGAAAAAAAAAATGATAAACAGGTTCCAGCTGTTCCAACTGGAAAAAGGAGTCCCCTGTGCCGGGACAGGGACTCCTGTTCTTTCCAGAGCTGGCACAGAGGCGGACCAGAGGATTTAATCAGAGCAAGGAGGCAAAGGACACTGAAACCAGGGATGGTCCTTTCACATTGACTTCTCTGCACTTTGCATCTGGCTTGACAGCCTTGGGTGTTGCTAAGGGCCAGTTTTATCTGAGCCACTGTGAAAGAAAAATAAAACCATCAAGCAAATTTAAATGAGTTTGGCTAAGGAATCGTTATCTGCCCTGAGCAGCCACAGCCCCACAGTTTCTCAGGGGCTTTAACTGTTCATACCTGCATGAACAAGCTCTCCATCTCCTCAGTATCAACCAAAGCCCCTCTTCTTCTCTGAAGAGAATATGATGATGAATTGAGATGTGGCACCTCAGGAATAGATTAAAAATGAGCCAGTCTTTAATCCTGCCCATCTGGACATTTCTCTGAAACACGCAAAGTTGCTTTAGGTGCAGCATTTAGAACAAAAGCATCAAAGTCTCTCCTTGTCCTTCACTGAGAATTTTTTTCTCCCACTTTCCCCTCTGCAGTTACAAACTTCTCTACTATCTCCAGTGCTTCTACCTACTCAACACTTTGAAAACGTTCACCCAATTGCCACATTTATTTAGCAGCATGGGTCTATGAGACAAGGCTTGTCAGGACAGGCCATATCTTTGTTTCAGGTCCTGAATGCCGGAAAATTTTATCTATTATTTTATTGTTGTTGTTTTCCAACTGTACAAGCAAGTCTAATAAAATATATGATCTCTCTCTGCCTTCATCTCCATCCATCTTTGGGAGGACCACACTTCTCCTGCAGCAGGGGAGATATCTGTGCCATAGCATTTTGGGGAAATGCTATCTAAATCAATTTGAGGTATTATTGGAAGGACTTTGATGCTGTAATTTCTGAGAAAAAGATGAGTGTTAGACTTACAGAGATAACACAAAGGAGCTGCAAGAGATGTTTGCATTCTTTTTTAACACTGGTCACATAATTTTAGTGTCTTGATAAGAACGGTAGAGGTCCAAAAGGGGAAACATCCATAGTTTCCATGGCGGCAAGCAAACATTAAAGATAGTTACATCCAAGTGACACGGTGCTTCAAAGAAGTTGTTTACATGTTCAGCTTCTTTACTTGCTGGGAGGATGTTGTGGATATTTTCTTCTTGAAAAATGGGCCATATTAAAAGATAACTGCTCAGTTAAAAATAACACTTTTAACAAAAAAAAAAAAGATTCATTGTGAAATAAAAAGATAAAAAATATTTATATTGCACTTATCTGTGAAATATTACTATTTTTAACTACAGATCTTTTTTTCTTCATTTCCTATTCCTCTTCATTTCTTTACCAGTAAAGAAAATATTAGAAATGAGTATATTTTTTCCCTTCCACAGGAAGAACTTTTCTTCTTGTGACTTTTCAAATGATCTCTACACTGGAAAGTCAGAGACAGATGAAATCCTGTGCTACTTCTACTCTGTAAGTAGTCTGTAACATTGAGGAAGCTTGAAAACTAGTGGTGACGGTGACTGGTGGAGTCAATTTTCATTTTCTTTCTTGCTTTGTCTTAACTATACCAAGGTAGAGGAAATTTTAAGAGAAATATGGAGAAGGCAAAAGAAAAGGCAAATGTTGACATCAACTAGTTACCACGTTAACTAGGAGAAAAAGGAACATGAAACAGATGGAAGAATAAAATTGTCAATTTCATAACATATTGTGAGCTATTTATTTAAACTGTAGTGAAAAAAAACCCTTGAAATTCTAATTTCCTCCCATGATCCCTACCAGGCATATACCTCCAAGACGTAAGTTACAATTAGAAGCCAAGAGTTTTGTGCTTATGCTCTTCAGCCACAAAACTGTCACTGTTAAATCGGCTACTGCTTGGGGCAAGGGCTGAGGCGGGTGTTTTGGCTCACGGGTTTATCTCTGCTGTACTCATGCCAGGGCCTTCACATTATTTTACTTGCTAAATGCTTGTTTTGGATAATCTGTATCTGCAAGAAATTATCCCATCAATATTTCATTTTGAGAGGAAGTGTAGTCCTGTCAGATGAGAAGTCAGGTCTGTGCTCAGTGCACACTGGCTGTGTAACTTGGGAACTGAGAGGATGCTTTCCTCAGAGCACTGTTTATTTATAGGAACCTTTCCTAATTCGCACAGTGAGGATGATCAAAACCTCACTGCAGGCTCTTGGAAACTGTGAGACACAACAGAACTCAGCCTCAACAGAACTCAGCCTCCTGTCAGATCACAAGCCTTGGGACGACACGAAGTGGCAGTATTTTTGCAAGTTTTTTGTCTCTACCACATTAGCAGCTGTGAAGTCCTCGGTGATATGAGGTGAGATATTATGAAGTGCACAAAGTTAGAAGGCATCAAACATAGATCCACCTGGAGGAGATGGCTCATACCACCTCAGTAATCAACATTAGGCTGCTCTTGGGATTGAAGTCCTGATCCTGCTGTGCCTGCAGACCTAGTTCTACCCAGGCCTGTGCACAACTGGAAATGAAAGCCCAGAACAATGTTTTGTACATAACAGAGCTGCCAGCAGGTACACAGCTCAGCATGGTCATCAGGGAGCCATCAGACTTCAAGACAATGGCATCAGCAGATGAAAAACAATGGGCTTGGTCTACAGATCTTTGCCATCTATCTGGTGTCTATGAAACCTTTTGCTCCAGCTAAGCACAGCTGAGCACAACTTGAAGCTATGGAGCTGGGTGGCTCAAGCCAGTTGAGACCACGCTGCTTTTTGACTCTGAATATGAGCACTGGGCAAACTCTCCGGTAAACATGCCTTGATCTCTTAACTTATCTTACTCTCGCTCCACTCCCCTGCATTTTATTCACGTGAACACGGTCTTAGTCACGTAACCTGCTGGAGTTTCTTTGAAATCTTTGAGGATCCTGTGACCTCGGCTTCATTCACCCCTGGAACTAGCTACAATAGCAAACATGCAAGAACAGACAATTCCCCAGACAGATAAAACCCTTTCTCCCAGTGCTCCCATTGTAAGACCACTACTCCTTGGTAGGGTTGCTAGAAGAAATACTATGGCATTCATAGGCTGTGGGTTTTACACTTGGATCAGTTGAATAAGAACTGAAGTATAGGCAGAGGTGTGACTTTTGAGGTGTGTTTCTGCTTTCCTTCCAGGGGTACACAGATGGTTGCTCAACTTCCTTCCACTTCATCAGCAACTTTCCTGTGCTGAGCCTCACAACTGCCACTTTGTATCCATCCTCGGAGAAGCAGGACTCCTTTCTCCATCAGCCATTTAATTTCTTTATCCCAATCCAGATTGCAGTTTTCTTTTTCAGCACCATTGGTCCATTTTAGCACCATTTGTGGTTGTCCTATCTGCTCTTCCACGCAGGAAATAATGAAGACATAGAGCAGCCAATGATGTGTTCAGTAGGTCTTTCACTGTCCACTAGACTCCAAGCCTTCCCTTGAGGTCTCCCCACCTTGAATGCTCAGGCAAGATCAGAACATTTTCTAGAACAGGGTCAGCACCTCTTTGCAGAGCAATACAAATATTTCAACACTGTTCAAGAGAGGACTTGTTCTGCCCTGAACTGAGCTTGAAGAGATTACACTCTGCTTCATGTTCAATTGAATCCTGATCTGAAATAGGCATTTAACTCCTTGGACTCTGTAATGCCTCCTGCTGGCTCTCACCGGGTCATGTCCAGCCTGTTTTGAGGATGTCCACAAATTCTCCTCACTGATTCTCCAGCCATACTCTGGGTTCCTCCCAAGAAGCCGGGTGTCCTGCTGCTTTTCAGCAGCTTTACATAACCAGAAAGTATTTTCCTTTTATACTCTAACAATGGCTTTTGCAGCATTACTAAGGATAATAGTTATTGCATTGGGGGATACATTTGTTGAGTGGGATGCTGTTATCTCCATGCTTCATTTTCCCTGCCAGAAAGAAGTAGAATAATACTTTCCAGCCCTGTGATCTCCTTTGAATTCTGTTGCCAGAAAGAGCTAGATAATAGCAGATAGCCTGGCTACACTGAGCTTTGTTGCTCTAACACATCCTTGAGAGAAGACAAATAAAAATTGACAACTCCCCTAAAACATGTTTGTTATGTTACAGAAAAGTAATGTACTGGAACCCCTAAAGGCACCAGCTGATCTTCACAAACCTGGCATTTGCCAAGGCAGAAGTGGCTGGGAAGAAGTGCAGGCAAAGCTTATCTTCTTTAAGCTTACAAGTCAGTAGGATGCTGGCAAAGCTCACGCAACTGGTTTGCTGCATGTTGATATGTGAAGGACATTGCTAGGAAGCTCAGGATTGCTGCTATGTTGATGCTCAAGACACAGAAGACACAAAATTCAGACCCCAAACCATGTTCAGATCCTCTATGATAAGTGGTTTTGAGAGACTAAGCTTGGAGGTGTTGGCAGGGCTGCTGCTGAGCCTGAGCAGGACGGTGTGGAGCGATGTGCAAGGAAAAGGACATGGGATCCTGGGTGGATTTCTCTGCCTCTGCCACAGCAGGAGCCTGAGCTACCAGAAGCATCCCCTGCAGGGCACAGCACCTAGATCCTAGCAGTCCACAAGGGCATGGAGATGGACAAGCATAGATTAGATGGCAAAAATTCAAACAGCTGAAACGGTGTGAGAGGAAGCCCTGAGCAATATCTGGGATATAAAAAGATGAGCTTGATGGCTTTTTTTTAATTTTTTTTTTCTGTTATGATTGTCAGTGGAATTAGAATTTCTCTCTTAAAGATGCAATTTTTGGCACAAATACAGTATATTTATGTTCCTATCGTGGTCATCTCTCTTTTTGATTTAACCGTCATATCCAGAATCAGAAGTGAAGAGATAAACAACAATAAACTAAAATCAAATAAGAACTTCTATTCATATCAACAATCTGATATGATCTTAAATTTGAGTAATCATGCATATCTTTGTTCATTCATCACTAAGTTAATAATTACAGCTCCTAAATAATAGGACTTTCTTTAGCCTAAAGTTCTCATTTTGAGCATGTATTTATATTAGCAGTTAAGTATACTTTTCAGGGGCAATTAAGATATTATACACTCCTAGCTACTCACAGACATCTCACGAGGGAACTAGGGGAAAAAAAATTGTAAAGTGACAAGGATAATAACAATCAAAGACCCTTTCCTCTTCTTGTGATATTGATTTTCAGAACATAAACAGAGACACAGAATGCTGGCTCTTGGTAATACACCTATTTTAACTGCCAGTTGTTGAGTAAATAGACCTCTGTGGGGAAATGTTTGTTTGAAAAGTCCTTTGGGATTAGAGAATATTAACCCAGCATTCAGCCTGAGACCTATTTTGTGAGGCGTCTTTGTTACTTCATCAGCTTTCTAAAGCCCTTTATGATAGGTCTCAGGCCTGGTGATATTTATTCAAGTAAACCTAAGAAAAAGAGTTAAGATGCAGCTGTTCCAACATTGTGGACATCTTTGGGCCTCAGTGTGTTTCAGCTCGACCCTGAAGCACAGAACATCTCAGAGCAGACTAATCAAGTATTCACACTCAGGCCTCCAGCATGCCACTTAGCCCTTTTCCACAGTCAATATCTGTCACTAATTAATTCTGGCCCTGTATCCTTTTGCTCAGGCACATGAACTAGAGAGTGATTTACTTACCACTGGTTTGCAGATAAGGCCCAGATTTTTAATAAGGCTAGTGCTGGGGCTCTCACACACAGCACTGCATTCTGCCCTGCCTCTGAAGAGTTGAGATTTTTGTATTTGCCAGCCAAGGAAAATAAAGTTGTTCTCTGCCAAAGAGAGCTCTTTGCCTCTTGACTTCATCTTTGCTCACGAGGAGTTGATCATGTGGAGGGAGCTACCTCAGGAAGATGGATCTTCTGTTACAAGACTGGGTTAGCTAAACCATGTGGAATAACTCAGCTGGGAACAGTCATTAATAGAAGGCAGCTCTAGTTTTTGGTGTGGTTCCTGGCTCACCTTAAAGGTAATGCTGAACTTTACTAACTAATCTGAGTCAAAACCCTTCTATTCACTGATTTTTCATCCAGCTAATTCAAATCATAGGGAAAATTACATAAAATACTGTTGTGAACATGGTCATGTCCTACACCAGAGCTAGCTGTCATCAAAACATCAAAATGGCTCTTTATATCAACTTAAGTATTTTACTAGGCCCTTGAAATAAGAAAAACAAGATTGACTTTTATTTGTCATTTAGACATGATTATTTTTTCTAACGTGGTAAAGGCAAAATACATAATTAATACAATCGACAAACCCTAATGGGAGATAGATCATCTCAGTGTACCTGAACTTTCCAAAATTGTGCATTAGGTAAAATGGTAAAAAATACAAAAATGATTCCATAACAGAGGTCTTATTAGAACTTTACTGGTATCCTTTGTCAAGTGATGACTGAAAATGACAGACTCGAGGCATACATAGGCAGCCAGAATAACCTTGGAGGGGAAAAAAAGGATAGTTAAGGACTCCCATACCAACTCATATTGCAAACTCATACACTGTTCATAGCCTTCTCATTTTCCCTCTCCTATAAACAAGAGTGAAAAGAAATCTCAAAAAGTCTTCAGTTTTGAGGAATCCTCAAATATGGTAACTGACTGGAGGCCACGAATACTGTTGAAGTTATCTCCAAGGTCACACTGAATCGTAAGCATGACAGACAAGCTTAAGGAGTCACCCCTATAGAAGTAGGGAAGCCAGCCATGGCTTTTGGTCTTTGGGGATCAATGTAAGGTTGACTTAATGTTTTCTAGATACAGAAAATAGTAGTCATTATGTCCTACAGTAGGCTGTAGGACACCCCCATTAAGAAACATGTGAAAAGTGAAGAGTTTAGCCTGAGACAATGACAGCCTTAATTTCTGGAAAAATTTTACATTTACAGATGTAAAATAGGATAGGTTAGACCATATTTAGATATATAATTTCAAGATTCTAGAATTACATGATCTCACCTTGAGCATCTAAACGATGTTAAATCTGTGATTTCCCTGTGCCCTGCCTGTACAACACAAAGTGTGTGATATTTCTTTGCACGTCTGTCTCACAAGCAAGCTCCATAAAGGAGCATTTGGAGAGCGTTCTGAGCTGCCTGTGCAGAATAAACTACCTACCACAAGTATTATCATGAATATCCAATCTCCTGCCTTGTATTTGGAGAGTGTGGTGTTTTATTTTAACAGCAAACCCACAGCTGCTACGTTGTTTGTTTCCACAGGTGGATTAAACTAGACTCTGTCTTAATCACTGAACCTGGCCATGAGGAATCATAGACCCCTATTCCAGAGGCAAGATCTTCCACAAACATGGGGCTTGCTCTGGGAAAGTATTTCTCCGAGCAGAACACAGATGGATTGTAGGAAAAGACAGAAACTCTCTGTTCTTGAGGCTGAAAAGAACAACCTGGGTCGAATCCAGAACTGGACTCAGGTAAATAAAATGGTACATTTCTATGAAAAGCTTCATGAATAAGCAAAGATTTTTAAAATAAATCCTTTCTGGAAATTGCAATGTATGCTATTCTCTCTCAGGAAGGATCCTGTAAGACAGTAGCATTGCGACTTTGGTATTTTCTTGTTAAGTAACTGAACAAATAAAATAGAATTACAATCTGATCTAGGCTGGAACAGGAACGCTGGCTACAGCCTATTCTGCTCTGAATGCTAAACAAGCAAGGAGTGGGATTCATATCCCTAAAGCCTTTGAAATAGTCCTAAACTTCCTTAAAAAAAAAACAGCCTCCCATTCCCAGTCAGTTCCTTCAGCTCCCAATATAGTTATGGCAAAAGGCAGAATGTGATCCATCTTGCCTGCCTCAGATGCCATTTTTTGGGCAGGTTTCTCTTTTTTCATTGACAATTCAGGGAGCCCAGAAGGCTACTCAGATGACCCGTTTAATTTGTAGGCAGCAAAATTTAGGGGAGCTGAATTCCACTCTCTCTGGCACTGAGGCCATGGCTTTGCTCTCCTGCTCAAGAAAAACATATGTAAGTAGATGTTCAACATGAGCACATACCTGAAACTCGGTGGAAATTAGGTGGATGTGGAAGTACATTGCTTAAATGCAGACTGCATGAATATGCAGGGAGAAGAGAGGGAGGAAAAGCAGTGTTTTTACATTCATTGAGGTTAAAAAATGAATCTGGACATGACCACAGTCACTTTCTGTGAATATTCAACAGCTCAACTAACCTAGCATGAAAGTTTGTTGAAAGCAAATGTTCTGCTGTTTTGTGGAAGCAAATTTGGAAGCTGAAGTGTAGGTTGTGTTCGGAATTCGTGCTGCTTTCGGTGAGTGGAGCTACATATTGCTTCATCTTTGTGCAGGACTCAGCACACCGGCAACGCTGCCAGCAGGAAAGAACAATAATTCTTTCATGAGATCACTGAGTAAATATAGGTATCATATTCGTGACTATTTGTATAGCAAAAAATACATATATATATAATAATAATTCAGTCTCATATAATTATAAGCACTGCACTTCTTAGCCACCGCCTGTCAGCTCTGGTCATGCTGACAAGTTTTGTGCAGATTTTGTTATTAGCATGCTACATGAAAGAGAGCATCCTCTTGTTGTGGGTTGATAGGGAGAACTAATTAATAAAAATAATTACATCCTCAAGAATCTAAGTACATCTGCCAGTAAACTACCAAATTCAGCAACCTCATTGTTCTGTGCTACACATGACTTCCTGAAAACAGTTCTCTATAGACTCAAGCGGGCCAAATCTGTCACAACAGCTTATCTCAAATGTAGATAAAGTCTTCTTAAATTGTTTTGATCTACCTTAAACAGTCTGCGTTGTTATTAGTAATAATTCTGGTCTCTGTGGTTGATAGAGACAGTGGAATGCAGAGGATGGATTTGATACTGGAAGAGGCTTCTCTCTCTCTTGATTTCTCCTTTAGTTGAAGAGAGTCTATGTAAGGCAAACTCCTAATTCCCCATCGCTCCTAACTCCTAATCGCTCTACCAGGCAGTGGTATATGCCCTGAGATATATAAAACATTTGGGGACTTTCCTCTGAAATATCAGATCCATGTTTCGGAACAAGCCTTATTCTGTCACTATCTGCACATATTTCATTGGATCCTGCCCAAAGATTGCCTGCTACAGGATGGGACATGCAAGCATGCAATCTCATTCAGAGGCACTTGGTGCTGCTGAGCACATGCAAGAACAAGTGCTGAGCAGCTCCCAGGTGCCTTGGAATCCTTGTTCACTTTTCCTGTATTTCAATACCCTCCACTTTATTCTGGCATCACTACAAGTTGCAAAGTATGAGGAATTTACTATCATGGAGCAGCATTTTCATGTGCTGCTTTACTTCTCCATGACCCCAGAGGTCCATCATCCACCACTGTCCCCTGCGCAAGGCACCACTCTCCTCATTTGTCTCTCTCTTCTGGGCTTGTTTGTTATTTTTATATTATTTTCATTATTTCAAATTATATTTACATTAAATTCTTTCTTTCTTTTTTCTTTTTTTTTCTGAAGGCAGCTGGTCTCCTCGACACTTCCTTCATCTCTGAGGATATGACATGAACATTTCTCCATCAAATCTTCTTTGGGGCAATGTTTGCTGCCAGTGAACTTCTGGATCCTAAGAAGGACCTTTGCCAGGGAAGATCTCCAAACACCTGAGAATGAACTTGAGACTGCTCACCCTCTCATTGCTGATCTCAGCACTTTATTTCTGCTTTCTAGATTGCATCTAGAAATGAGCAGACAGGCACATGTTCAAGGCTCTGCGCCTGCCAGGAAGACAGTTGTGGACATAAATCTCCCAAGAAAAGTAGTAAATGATTAGAAATGGATATTGCTATGGCATGTTTACAGAGATGTCTTGTAGCTTAGTTTTATATAGAAAATATATCCAAAAAAAGTATGTAATGTGCACTTACAACTCAATTCAAAAGTACACTCTTACAGTTTTGGAAAGTGGTCAGCTCCTTGCTACATTCAATCCTCTGTCATGACATTACCTTTCCCACTCAGACACTATAAGAAGCAAGCTATAGTGGAATTTCACCCTGTGTACAAAGAACCATTATGCAAAGCATTCATGCCCTGCTGCAAATTTCGTCATCAGAGTGAATTTTTTGCCATGTGTGTTTTCACCATGTGTTTCAAGTGTGTTTTGCCATGTGTACTTTTACTGCAGAAGGTAGTGAATTAGTTCCTTCTTCAAACTGCACATATATGTCTGTGATAACACAGAAGTGTTATCATGCATAGAAACAGATCTCAATGTCTGCATGCACTCATGTCTCTGCAAGTGGTCCAGTTAGCTTTGCTCAGCAAGGCAGCTCTCCCCTGAGTCTCAGAATGTATTGCTTGCTTCTCTGGTGGTTTAAACTTGCCTCTGGTTTGACTTTGCTTCTGGAGCAGGCTAAGCGTGCTCATGCGGTCACTTATTGCAACTCAGCTCACAGATAGCAATTTATTAATCTGCGCTGTCTTCTTTACTTGCAACCATGTAAGCATGGTTGCAGAAGCCTTTTACTTCTGCCCCTTATTTCAGGGACTTTCCACACGCAATTCCTCCTGTACTATACCTAGTTTTTATTAAAACTACTTTGGTTTGGAGCTGAACCCATTTAACTTGATTAGGTCAAATCAATAAATTATATGGCTGTTTCTGACAGCTCTGAAGAACGTGTGTGGGAAATGTTCCTTTTTGAAGCATTCAGTAGGAAGTACCCCAGACACACAGATGGAGAGCATGTGTCCACTGAAATTAAACGGAGCTGGGTCTGTGCACCCAGAACAAAACACTCAGCCCTTTAGTAGTGGAAAGCTGTTAAAAAAGCTTGGTGATGACACTCATGTAACCTAATATCTCCATTGATGATATACACTTATTTCAACCACCTAATGAAATTGGGTGGTTTTCTTTTTTATTACTTTATTGCTTTCTTGAATTTAATAACATACGAAGGAAAAATTAAATGACCATTTTCTCCATCATAGAGTCTCTGTTTCCAATTGGTGTCTTGTTTCATTCATTTTCTTCATGTTTAAATGCTGTTCTAGCCCCCTACGCTGGCAAGGTTTGAGCAAATATTACAACCCACAGAAACCTAGGAAAAGGGTTTCTGCTTTCCAGTCAAATCTGATCAAACCCAGTAAAAAGACACTAGATGGAAAGATTCACAAAATCTCTTAAGCATGGTCATATGTCCATCCTTATTCAGAAGAGCCTGTAAGCATATGCTTAACTTGACTTCATTGGGAATTAAGCATATGATAAAATTATTTCCTAGAAGAAGTCCCCTTGTCCACCACCTACCTGAAGATGCCTGCTATCTTCACCATGCCACCACATAGGCCAGAGTATTGTTATGGCAGATGTCAAGACTAGTCATTGAGCAGTGTTGAAGGGCTCAGTGAGGAGTCTGGAGAAGAATTAGATACTTAGGTTTTTAAAATTAAAACACATTGAATCTCAGAGGATTCACTCCTAACCAATGGTTCAACAAACCAGTAGTATAAGGAAAGGGAAAAGTGAATAAGTATTTCATTGAAAACAAAGAGAATATGTCACCAGACAATATCAGGAAACTGGAGGGGGTGGGCCAGCTGATTTCTCTCCTGTCTGCTATTTTTGATGTTCACAGAGATATAGGTTCTCCTGAAGACACCTATATCTTTCAGTTAGTGGCAATGCTGTAGCCATCAACCTGTGCTATGTCATTACAATGAAATGAATCCTTGCCATGTTCTACTGGAAAGGGGATGTGACTTGTCAAATCTGAAATGGACCTTTCCCAGACAAAACTCATCTGCCCAGATATAAGGGAAAGGTTGATTTTCCACAGCCAGCCAAGGTCTGGGTATTTTATCCAACCTGTACACCTAAGGGAAGAGTGAATCCATCATGAGTACCAGTGCACATGTTTCATCAATAAAGAACTTAATGCACTGCAGCAGAAATGAGAAACTAATAGCGTTAAAATCAGTTTGTCGCAGAAGAACTGGCAAGCTGCCCTGCTCACTGAAACAACAAATTGACATCAGCTACACTCACAGTTAAATGGGTCCAACAGCCAAGGGCTCCCAGAGGCCTGAGCATGAGGATTACTATGAACTGGCATGAGAAGGCTTCTCGTTGAGAAAGCACCAATATATATGTATATGTGTGTGTATATACATAGATAGGTAGATAGATAGATAGATAGATAGACAGACAGACAGACAGACAGATAGCATTTTGGAAGATAGCATTTTGGAAGGTATCTATCCACCCACATGCTTTCTGGGGACATTTTATAAACCTGGAGACCACCTTATTCATGGCTGTTGATGGTCCGTATGTCTCCTGATCTGCAGACACAAAGTTCTTTGTATAAAACACATTGACTTAAAGCCCTGCTGGAGAACTGTAAATTTTCTCATTTTCTGGATGCCAATCCCAGAGATCTTATAATTGTGCAGGACATGACAGGTGTCCAAAATCAGGAAGCTTGCACTGGAGAGCAAGAATAAGGTACAGGCAAACTAAGTAGAATAAACAATTATCTCAGAGATAGACCACTACTCTCGGAAATCCACTTGGATAGGAATTAAATTATCTTTCCCAACATCTGTGTTATTTCAGCTCACAAAAATAAATGGAGCAGTGTATGTTCACCTCTTCCTTTGGATATGGGAGTTGAGTAGGTTTGTGGCTCTTCCTCCTTCTGGGCTCAGAAGAGTGTGAGTTTAACTAACGTGGTGAAGCCTCCAAATCAGCACCCAGTCCTACCATGGGATGTGATCTGCACACATCGTGTTCACCTCTCCTTGTGGAAAGGAGAGGCTAGAGGCCTGTGCATGCTACGGATTTGGAATCCTTTTTGAGTTTTGGACATGCATCCCAATTGCTGTGCAATCAGCTGGGTTATGGTTATGATTTGTGTGTGCTTTATAAGCCTGCTGCACTTGACAGATCAAATAATCTGGTTTAGGATTCTTTCACTGTGGCTTAAATATGTTTTACATCTCATTCACTGCATGCTAATAGCATTGTCACGTCTATCTGCCACATCTCAACTGTCTTGTTGCGATAGGGACATCACTTTTGGATATTGCTATTTGTCTGGGATTTTCACTAGTATTTTAGTCAGAATTCTCTGGATTCTGGTTTGGTTAACAGACATAGGCTCCAAGATACGAAAGGAGAAAGCACAACATAACTGAGAAGCTCATTCCAGCACTCCTGTAATCCAGGCTTTGGGAGGTTTAAGATCCTCATTCAAAGTTTCCATGAGCTGCAAAGGGAACCTACAAAAACATCCTGCAAAAGTACCTGAGAACTAAAACTCACAGCTCCACTGGATACCAATAATCATGGGCTCAGCAGAGGTGCAGGTTTTATGGTACCTCATAACCTCCACACACGCACTCTTGCCCCTGCCCCTCCTTTTGCTCTATATTTCCCAGGCTATGAGGCTATTACTATTATTGTCACTGAAAATCCTTCCTCCCTACACCCCTCTTCTCTGCAGGTGCCAACTACCTTTTTATTTCAGAAACAGCCTATGATATATTCTCAGTAATCTCCGAGCAAATGTTGCCTGTTTGTGTTCACCTTTGAAGTTCTGCTGCTTCTACTCCAAGCTTGAAGGAGGGCTTGTGTGCCCAAAAGTTTATTTTTTCCAGCTGT
>JAVCKT010024971.1:13916-29889 GCA_032273925.1 Rhynchotus rufescens | reverse complement strand
TTCTGCTGTGCCAGAAAAAAAAGTGTACACTTGTAACAAGTAATAATCTCTCCATGGCAGGTATTAGAGATTGCATCTCTGTGATTTATTACCAATGTAAAATGATCCTTGAATGTTTATATAAAATTTTCAAAATATGCTGTGAGTGGTGAAGTCCTTTACTGCTGAACTGCAAGGAGAAGGCCCTCAAAAGTCAACTAGTCTGTACCCCTGCCCTAGGCAGAATAACTTAGGAGTAGCTCATTCCTCACAGGTTTGTCTCACTTGTCCTTGAAACTTTTGGTGCCAGACCATGTGCAGCTTTCCCAAGCAATCCAAGGCAGTGAATCCTGTCTTTTTGCTTAGAAAAACTAATCTATTCAAGATGATGTCTTGAATCTTTCTCAACCTAGCTCAGGTCCCACCAAGGGATCCTCATCATCACTGCTGTTCTGGACAAATGATGTTTTTGTGCAGCACTCTTTTCATGTCTCCCCTTGCTCTCTGATTTTCTAGTCTAAATGATCCCTTTTCCTGAACGCTTTTATTGGGAGAGAAGAGCTCAAAAGCCCTACTCTTGTGAGAGTGGAAGCTGTGATCTTCAGTTTCCCTTTTCAGTAGAATTTGGTGTAGTTCATTGGTTTGATGGGGCTTCTATATATGGTTTATGGCTTGGATTTGTAAAGCTCAGTGAAGCCCACTCTATGCCAAACTGTCTGCAATGGAAGGGATATTCTTGGACAAATTTTCATGTAATTGAGGGAAAATTGTCTTGTCATCAGGCAGAGTCAGTCTGGCGCATCTTAGTGGAAGTAGAGTGCTATAATACGGTGCATATATATGGCTTTGATACTGACAATATAAATTAGGCACTCCTAGGGATATCCTTCCTTTTAATGTTACATAAGTGAGAAAAGATGATCTGCACGTTTCTACAATCAGGGAATGTTGTCCATTTCCTGATTCTGGCGCCAGCTCTGCATTTAAACTCCAACCACATTGTTATAGTCCATTAATTTTCGTAGACTGAAGCTGTTGCAGTGCCACACAAGAAAAATATGTAGCGCAGATGTGCCTTGCTGTTGTGAATTTTTTTTTCTTTTAGAAATAGCTGTAAAATAAAATAATAAAAACACTCTAAACAACTCAGACTAAAATTAAATTCGCTTCCCTCTTTGGCTGTTTGCAAAGCTGCAAAACTTGGGCCCACTCCTGCCACTTATTTTAATCGTAATTAGAGTTTATTTGAAGTCTAATGGTATTTCACTCCTATTCCAAAGGACGTCATTTGCAATAAATGACCTTCTTGGACCAAAGAATAGCTATTCCAAAAATTAAATAGCAAAGGGCAACTACGCTACAAGCATTTGAGAGGGATCTCGCTTACTCAACTTTTTATGGAAGGAATGAAACCATCGTAAAAAACCTCTCTGCAGCATTTTCTTAGAGGTACTTGTCCCATAAAGTGTTCAGCTTGTTGCAGTTATTCTTTCTCTCAATGTCACTAATTTTGAACAGAAGGATAATGACAGTTATGGAGGATTTCATTGCACCACAGCAGACAGGGGAATATTTGCTATCAGAATAATTCCCTTCCTTAGGAGGGTGAGCTAGAAAGGCATGGGGGCAAACTTGGCTTGCATTAAAGGTCCTGCAAGTACATGACTTTCAGAAAATCCCCAAAGATGCTCAAATGTGAACCTCATATGATACTGCTACTCCCACTTCAATCCCAAACCCAACAGAAATGCTGTTTTCTGCACTGACAATGAAAATCAGGCAATCTCCACCATCACTTTCCATTGGGATTCATTGATTATATTGGTAACCTTGTGAATTCCTTTGGGTGCCTTCCAGATCTGATACTGCAATGGTTGTTTTATGTGACTCCAGTATTCATTTATTTTTACCTGGTATTTAACCAACAGAATGGATAGCATCAAGTGGAATGTCCTTTGCAAACTTATATTCATCCCTCCATCCACAAATGTATTTATATATCCAGGAAACATGTATTAACTGACAAGCTCAAGTAATACGTTTTATATAGCTTACAGATACATCTACATGTTTATAACATGTAAGTATATATGTATATAACCACCAGTTAGTATTGAATTGGTATGTGGATCAGAAGGAAAAAAATCTTTATGCTAGTAAGCTTGCTTGACACTCTCTCACAGTTAGCAGAAATAAATTTATTGTACTGGAAGAAAGCTATAAACATAATTCACGTTCCCTAGCGCTCATGATATCCTTTCTAATATGGTTTCATGCATTTTTCTAGGTGAAGTACCCAGAAATGGGCACATCAACAAGCAAGTGCAGAGCCTAACGAGATATATGTATTGCATAGGTTTTCCAATTCTTCGAGTAAAGTGGCTGATTTCACTGACTACAATATCTTCTACAGTACCTGAGGCTTGTTCAGTTGTATCATCAGTAGCAGTCTGCAAAAAAATGGAATATTTTACTTTGCATATTAAAAATGTAGCAATACATTTTTACATCATACAGGAAATCGTACAAGATATAGTGTATAAAACACCATAGAGTGAAGATGGAGCCAGACTCTTCTGAGAAGTCCTGAGTAGGCAAGAAACTGTGGACGCAGTTTGAAACAGGTAGATTCACATTGAAACAGGTAGATTTTCACATTGACTTTAGTCAGACATTAAACAATTTGTTCACCAAGGCTGTGCAATATTCTCCATTGGGGATATTCAAAACTCATTTGGATTAGGCTGTAATCAAAATGATCTAAGTTAGACCTTCTTTGAGCAAAGATGCAGACCATGTGATTTTCAGAAGTCCCTTCCAACATATATTATTCTGATTCCATGGTTCTGTGATCAAATTTTGTAGTCAATAGGACTAAAATATCTCTGCTGTACTTCTTGTTCTGACTATATTTTTTAAAAATTGTTTTAAATATATGAAAAATGGAAACTGAAATATCCATCTAAAAACAGCAGCATTTGTATAGTATACTCTATTACTATCTTCCACATACTTAGATCCTTAGGAGTTTATTATCATCCACATATCCAAACAATCTATGAATGGACATAAAATAGTAAAAGTAACGCTGGAACTTGGTTTTGGAAATAATGTTCAGTTGGTGGCAACGGGCAAACCAACCTGCTTGAACACTGGTTTGAGAGGTTTTACATAACAAATAAAGCCAAGGCCAGTCCTTAAAGAGTCAGTAAAGTTCTCATTATTGAGAGTACGCAGTTGACCTCTAAGTTAGCTCATTTTGCCTCTGGTCCTCAACTGGAGAGACACTTTAAAATCTGAACATCAGTAAGTGACCAGCAATGAATCCAGAATGGGCATGAGATGAAGCAAAGAAAGCACGTTTGCTTATGCACGGCTCCCCAGGCTCATGTCTACAAGGTAGGTATTTGCATAGGCTTAAATTCACCTCGGTCCAGAAGAGGCACAGAGAGCACTTGAAAACTACTTAGACCTTTAAAAGAGGACTTAAGTGGGGCTTCAGGGTTGTTCTGGCTGCCTGTGCACATGGGAATGCCCCCTACAAAGAACAGCACGGCCCAGACAAAGAGCAGTTCGTGGGAGAGCTCATGGATAATGAATAGCGAGAGGTGTAAGCGAAGTTGAGACATAGAGACATCCAGCTGACCAGAATGGGAAAGAGATGTTAGAGCTTTAATGGGAACCAGCATCATTATATAACATTATGTGTGCACACATGTATATAGGTGCAGCTATAAAACACACATACACACACACACAAAGTGATTATTATGATTATCTTAGCACGCTTGGGGAGGTGGAACAAAAAATAATGTCAGACTTGTTTTGTATGCAGCCATGGAGGACCAGAAACGCTGCTGCTAATAAAGGCACATTTGGCAGCTGCAGAGCCTTGGCAAGGGTACAGAGTTCCTCAGCGAGCTACTGAATAGCTCCAGCTGTGCAGAGCTTGAAAAGTATCTTGAAAGTACAGAACGACAGCTGTCCTGCTCCACTGCCCTGCTTGCCTGGCTGAGAGATGAGGGCTTTTTAATTGCAGGCTTATGCCCTGTTTTGGGGTCTTCTCCCACTGGCTCTTCCTTTTCCCAGTGCAATAATATAAAATGAAGAGCTTGCACATGGGACAGCTAGCAGGTATAGGTTGGCACATGGCAGCTGATGCAGGACAAATGCTATTGCACATTTGATCTACCTCCTGTTGGGGCATCAGGAAAGTCTGCTGCTGGAGATGGGCTTTATATTATGGCAGGGTTTTGATATTTTCCCTGCTCAATAAGTCTTATCATAGCTGTTCTATTCCATCAGGGGGGTAAAATAACCTTCTTTTTTATTATTGTATTTGTAATGAAATTAGCAAAGTAGGAGGAAAAGGAAGGCAAGATGCAATGCCTTTCCTCCCAGAGGAGGAACGTCTTTTGGCTAATGTAAAAATGGAAGCATTATGTAACTTTATGTAAGAGAGAAGCAAACTTAGCAGTGGCTGCTGGACTAGGAATTGCCCAGGTCCTTCTCTGTAAAGTCCTTCAGAGTGTGCTCAGCTCTGCATGAAATGCAGTCAACAGGATTAGCCATAAAAGTGTGATCTCAGGTGGTGAAAGGTTAAATTAGGCTTAACACTTTTTCAGTCAAGTGGCAAATACACTGGCCACCAGTTAAGTTTTCCTCATGTATACTGTTAAGCTTCCTCTGATCATAGGATGAGACAGTCTCCTGCATTGGAGATCCCAATTCCTGGCTGTCCTTCCTTTTCCATGATACAACCCGACACTGCAATAATCTGTTTGCCTCTCTCATTCCCACTCAGGCACTGATGAAATACCTTGGTGGTCTAATAGTTACAAGAATTTTTCTAATTTCCAGGCACAACCTTATCTGCAGCTATTTTATACCCTTTTTTTTTCCTGTGCCTATGTTGTTTCCAATAGTTCTTCTTCCTTCAGTGCAAATTTGGGGTGACCTGAAATAAGTTATGTGGGTGAGGGAAAGTCTATGCATATGCATGGGTACATGCTATCAAAAGCCTGATTTATTTCTATAGCAACTTCCATCCTCCATCAACCTTCATTTTACTACAGTGCACAAAGCTCATGACTCTCTCATGTCCTGGATAGATCTTTTTCTCCTGCTTCTAATATCAATTAAAAGTTGGTAGTAAGTGAAAAGCTGTCTGTCAGCTAAACATGTTGCTGACTCCATGCGTGAGGTTTGTGTTCATTAAGGCACACAGCCTCGACAGCAGGGAGTCACCACCTTGGCTCTGGGAACTGAGCACAAGACAATCCAGACAGCTCTGAAGAGCACAGAGAGAGTCTCTGGAATGCTGAGAGTGACCAAATGCTTTGTTATATTAAAGTTTAGGTAGGAAATTTTGGTCTGTTGTTTAAGAGCACACTGAATCAACTCTTCCAGCAACTGAAAAAAATTGTCCAAGTCAACAGGCCAAAGACTATCTATTTTCCAAAATACAAGAAAAGTATTTTTCTTTACTGTTCTTCTTACCCACTAAATTTCAAGATAACCTCTAATCTGTTGTTGCAACCTCACTTTTCCTTTGAGGTGACCTGCAAAGCCAAATTTAAAGTTTGTTCTTGGGCAGTAGGTAGAGAAGAGGATCAGTGGACTAAAGTCATGGCAAGAGCATGGAGCTAAAGCAGTACTGCTGGGTCACAAACTGGGCAGCTGAAAGGAATCTGGGGAAATGACCAGTTCAGTTAGAATTCTAATGGGTTTGGAAAAAAAATTAATTAGCCCATGTTCCTTAAACAGTGGGACATAAGGAACATTCTTAAGGCTTCCTTTCAATGAAGCTGTTTTGAAAACAGCCAACAGTCTCAGTAAGTATTAAATGGAGATAAGCTTGACAGAAAACAAGCAACTCTGGAACAGCTGCATAATCCTAATTTCCTTAGGAAATAAAGCTAAATATTACAAATAATGATCATGTATTAAGGTTATATAATATTTTAATAAAAGCCGTGTAGACTTTACCCCACTGAGACATTATTTAGCTTTCAGATTGGTCTTTCTGTCTTTCTTTCATTTCTCTTTGAAAATTAAGAGTTTGATCACAGCTGCAGATGGGATGGATGCACTGCCTGAGATTCTAGTTACACCAAACCACCTCTCAGGTTCATACACACCTGTGTATATTAATTGTCAAGTGCCTGCATCCAAAAGGAATTTCTTGTATTCCTTTGCACAGTGGA
This sequence comes from Rhynchotus rufescens, assembly GCA_032273925.1. Classification (NCBI taxonomy): domain Eukaryota; kingdom Metazoa; phylum Chordata; class Aves; order Tinamiformes; family Tinamidae; genus Rhynchotus; species Rhynchotus rufescens. The sequence continues at coordinate 23,704 of JAVCKT010024971.1, read as the reverse complement.
AGATGGTCCACCCCCTAAGTGTATGCATGTGTTTTCGTTTAGGGAATTTCTTGACATTGCCAGGATTTAGGACCTTTCTTGTCCTCCTAATGAGGCATGCCATAGCTCTAAAGTCTTGAAGAAACTCAGACACTGAAGCTCTGACATCTTGTATTTGGACCTTTTGCATCTTGCATGGATTGTATGATCACAACAACTGCAAGGAATGGGACTTCGTGATTTGTTGGTCCCTTCAGGGACAAAGATCTTAAGAGTTTTGTTGAGAGATCTTTATTTTTGCCCACAGGTTGTCTCTGCACTCATTAAACTGACCAGTGACAAAGTACAAGCTCAGATACTCTTTCTCATTCATCTACAGTGCATAATTATTAGCATGATCCTTGGCATTGCTTTTACTCATACCAGCTCACATCTTCCAGATAGTGCCGGGGATAGCAAGTGCCAGGGACCCTTCCCAGTTGATAATTTAGATCAGGTGATCATGAATTTTGGAAGGAATAGAATTCATCTGGGTTGGCTAATTATAAAGAGACAATGTTTTCTAGTCTCATTAAATTGGTCTCACATCTTTTGAGTTATGTTTGGCCGTGTATTATTATTTTTGTTAATCATTTAAATTCCAGATATGCTCTAGAGGTTTGTATAACTTTTTGGTAGAAGATTAAGAGAAAAATACAGAGAAGCAGCCAAGTTCCTCGCTGAAATGCGCTCCCCTTGAAAAGAAAAACATAGATTTCAAGGGAAGCGTGCTGCATTTATTCGCAGTGCAAGTGCCTGTCCTGGCCCACAGCGGTGGGATGAGGCCTCAGTGGCCTCGCCAGCCACAGGGTGCATGGGGGTTATCTTGCTCAGTCAGCACTGACCAGGGTAGCTCTGCAGCTGCCAAGGAGGCCTGCTGGTCTACACCGAGCAAGGTCTCAGGAGCAGTTGGCCAAGTTTACCTAGACCTAGAAATGAGCTACCTTTTCAAATATGTTCTTGGAGTCAGGAGTGAAACAGGTGGTAGAAAGGAAACAAGGGCTGCTAATGCATTTATCATAGTTCATGTAGTGAAAGCAGAGGTTTTCAACCCCTTTTGATTGCTCCCTGAGATACAAACTCAGTTAAAATTCCTTCAATTACCCTCTTCCTCCAAAGTTTCCCTCCTCCTGTCTCTCCCACTTATTTTCACTTTTGCTGCCTTCCTTTGTGGTCTGCTGTTCTGCCTCCCATGCATGTGCTGGTTTTGCATTCAAAACCTTCTTGTAGACTGACAGTTCATGGATCCCATAACCGTGTGGTTTCTCATAAGCAGAAAGGAGGAAGTGATCTTCTAATAAGTATGGTCATATAAGGGTGAAAAGGAGAAACGGATATACGAATTTCAACAGCCGATTCAGCCAGTAGCTCCCTACATAAACACATTACCCTGAGCTTTTTTAGGAAAACTTTCATTGAAATAATGGCCAACATCTACAGACAAGGAATGTTCCTTTTCATCACATTCCAGCTTTGATCAATAAATTATCGATATTTTCCTAGACCACCCTCTCCACCTCAGTAGTTCTTCAGTATTAACCCCAAGTACAACAGTGTCCTTAAGATGATGGTTTTTCTCCAGTCAGGAGAAGTTGGAAGTCATCTACAGAAAATAGGGGAAGATATTTTAATGGTGTTGTGGCTGATTGAGAGCAGAGCTCGGATTGTACCCCTAGGCCACCCTCCTGAACTTGGGAGAGCAGAGAGTAATACAGCAGAAGATACTGTGCTCAGCAAATAACAGGCTAAGTAATGAAATCTCTGCTAAGGAATGAAATGAAATGAAATTTGCTCAGGCAAAGCTCTACTGAGCAAAGACTAAGGAAAAACTGACATTCCCTGTCATCACACTATCTCCATGCAATAAAGTGCTGAGCATCTGTGCAACTTCAAGTACAAAATCACATTTTAAAATACTTACTTCAGTGGGAGGACAATAAACAGAGAATTTTCTTCTTTTTTATAAGGTCCAAAAGAGCAATATTGCATGGGAGTAAATAGGACTAGGAAATTGTGAAAAAGTACAAATAAAAGATAAAAAAAACTCCTTTAATCTTTGAATTTTCCCATAGGCTATTTTTCAACTAGCTCTTCTTCAGGTCTCTTCTGCCCTCAAACTTGCCTATTTTCCTTACCCCGACCCTTTAATCATTAATAGAAAAAAAAAACTTTTCCTATAAATGTTGATTTTCTTGTCAACAACATCACTGCACAGTTCAAAGCAGCCATGTTCAAAGTAGTCATGTCACTTGGGTAACAGTGGTTCATCTTTCCCCATACCAGTGATTTGTCTATTCTTCATCATAGCAGTACTTGGAAGCCTCGGCTGTGCTGCTGTCTGTTTTTTTAAGCCAAAAATTTTCAACCTGTAAATTAAAGCCACTCTCTGGAGTAGTGAACGTCTCCAAAAATACTCATGAAAATGAAAAGAGACTATTTTAAGAAGGCGAAAGTTTGTGACAGAGAGCAGCACTTCTGTGAGGAAGCGCATAGAGATCTGTATGTCAAAATACTTGATTATACTTGATTCCCTCTGTAGCAAAATGTGAATTACCAGGGCCTTCTGCACCAAAAATAGGGAGACAATATAGGATTGACATTCCCCTGCTATACTTTGGTTGTGATATTTGCAATCTGTGACCTTCTCTGTCCTCTGAGACACCGTTCCTGTCCTGAGTTTATCCATATTCCTTTCAGCCCAGTGAAACCTATAGCACGAAATTTGTAGAGTTGCTACTGAATGCCCACTCTCAGTTCCCACTGCAATAAGTTTATTGCTTATGACAGCAGCGTTAAATCCAAACAGGCATGGTGATTGATTTCTGCCCAAGAGAAGACTGAATTTCAGGAACGCTGTTTACACAAAGAGCTTGAATCTGATCAACCATCAGGTTAATTTTCATTTATATCAATATAGGACAGACCTGAATGAGGCTCTTGGACTGCAAAATATTTAAGGCTCTTTAGAAAGAGAGAACTTTGTAAAAACAGAGATTATGAAGGGAACAATCAGTGTTCAATTCAAAGGAAAACCAAAAGAAGATATGCCTTTGATGCTAATCCTCTGCAGTGCCAGTCAGACTGAAACTTCTCTGCCAGCACTTCAGAGTGCCCTGGCTGGACCCCAGCTGCTAATAGTCATGGAGATCTCTTCAGGTCAATCAGATCACCCCAAATTTGCACTGGTATACTGTGTCTTTGTTGGTATACTCCCATATACACAGTTGTCTGTGGATGCTTCAAGATGCTTTTATCTTAGAGCGCCTTCAATTTTCAGCCAATTGAACTCAACAGACTCTTAAGAAAACTGGGCCTCTTGGCTTATGAGTGTCTTAGAGCAGGAGGAGGACAGAGAAGGTGGAGAGGTTTTGTCACTTGCTTCCAGTTCACTGCCCACTGAATCCAAATATCCTCTCCTGACAGACAGATCTGCACAAGTATTCAGGTGCCTAGAGATGCAGGTAACATTTATAAAAGTATTTAAGTAAGCTGAGTGCCTACTTTCTTGTCATGTGCCCTAAGACTCCAAGACATCTATTTCCCTTTGGCATGGACCTTATACACGTTATGTTATTCATTGTAGCCTATGCAATCACCCTGAACGAAGTGATTGATGAGGAAGTTCCTTTGGCCTTTTCTGCTTTTTAACTCATGAAGATCTTAAGATGAAGATCTTTTAACTATGAAGATCTTAGTTCCTAATTCACATACCAGAATCAAAAGCAAAAAAAATGGGCTTTGTATTTGGCTGTGGTTTTGTGGGAGAACTGTGAGAAAAAAGCTCTGGGAGGGCAACAACAAAATTATTTAGACAGTGACTATGGGGGCATCTGACACTTTTAAGAAGGCCAGAGTGGAAATGACAAATACATGAGAACTTTAGAGCTGTCAGAAAGTCATAGTTCATGATTTTTTAAGAAATAATTCTGTCTCACTGCACTTCTACAAGGCAACTAGATTTATTACTACATGACTTAACTGTGTTGTGGAATCTGCAGTAATGAGGTCTTGAAAAACTGATTGGATAAACAAATATCAGGTTATCTTATGCATTACTGATTCTCTTCTGGGAACAGCTATGTGAGCTCATGAATTCCCATCTAAACACAAATTCAGTGGTCCTATAATATCTGAGCTACTAAAGATTGTCTGTAATGGATATTTTTTAAGAGAGAGTGAACAGAATACAGCAGCCACTGAAGTCAACAAGCAAATAGCTCACGGACATGCTATCATAAGAAATCACCTAGCCTTAGAAAACTATAATCATGGGACCAGAATGCAGTGAGCCTAAATGGGTATTCTTCCATTGATATCACCTGAATAGGGATTATCAATATCAGCACAGTATCCAATTTATATTCTGTTTCTACATAGACTACAGAGATTGTCTATTAGCAACTCTTGTCATGCAAAATCCATTCCTTTAACATTTTTCTCTAGGGATAAGAACAAGCAACAGAAGACCCCAGATTTATGAAAGAAAACTTAATTCCATATCTAATTAAGGTCTCAGTCTAACATGAAGTGTCTTCTTAATTTTAATAATAAATCTAAAGACTGCAGATTAAACCTAAATTATCAGATTCTGGTAATTTCATTAAGAGACTTTACCCTACAGAATCCTACTGGAATCAGTGGGGAAGCCTAGGGAACTGCAAGGCATTGTGCAGCAAAAGTAAGAATATCAGGAATTTCTTCAAAATATATTTTTAAAAACACTTTTCTAAAGTATATCTTTAGAAATTGGCTATATTCTTCTCACATATATCTCCCCCTGTGAAAAATATAATAACTAATAGAGTTGATTTTGCATATTTCTCTCTGAGTATATTAGGAGGTATTTAAGAGAATGCTTAATGTCTCAGAATTAAATTACAGATAAGAGCTGCAAAGTCACAGAATTGCACAATCCCGTGCTTAATAAAATTACTATTTGGAGCCGTGTCAGAGCGGGGGCTGCAGACAGAAAGCAAACAACAGCCATTGGGGTTTGAAGGAATTCCTGGAGACACTAAAGATCCTGGGATGACAACTCAGTCCTTTAGTTTCAAAATTTCATCCCAAAATCGTTGAAATTGGTTGGGAGAATGCTACTTTATTCCTCAAGGCCTTTGGTTCAGTCCCAAGGATAGAGAACCCATAGCTTTAATTCGCACAGTCTTTCCATACAAATATCATACCATTTTACACCATTGTTTCCAGACTGGTCTGTCAATGGTCCTTTTGATTCTTTTTTTTTTTGTGTGTGTGAGCAGTATTTCAATTGTCACTGGGAGCCTGATGCCATCAGAACAGACTGCAATAGCAAGAGATCTTCAAATGAAAATAAAACTGTCAAGCTCATCTGGTCTTCCCTAATGATTATAAATGAATCCAGTAATGCATGCCAAGTTTTTTATGAACTGTATGGCGTTATAAAAAACATACTGCAAATGAGGTTAGAAACCCCATTCTTTATGCTTTGTGGTTTAGGATATATATACTGTACTGAAATGCTAGAAATAGCAAGATGTGTTAGTTTAGTCAGTTTAATAAGAATGTCTAGGTTTATGAATTGGCTTAATAAGAATTCTTCTCAAGCAGTATAAGTTCTCCCTTTCTTGATTTGTTCTTTTTTGATGGTTCAGATACCACTGTTGTTATTGACTCCTAGTTGACTGCATACTTGAAGGTTGTCATGAGGTCACATTTTTTGGGCCTCTCCGAGGAGGTAGCTATGGAGCAATTGCACAAAGAACTAGATGCTATTTCAGAACATGACAAAGCCTCCAGCTTTTCTCTGTTTCCACTGAATGGGTACAGTGTGCAACAATCTAAGCCATGTTTTGGAACAATGGAGAATCCAAAATGAAGACTTGTTCCTATTAGCCGTGGTCCAGTGCTTTGTTTGCATCTTGCCTTCAGTATGTCTTTGCTTTAGTTGCCATTTGTAGAGTCATGGTTGCCATCATGTAGGTTAGAAATCAGATTTGCTCAAGAGTATCTGAGGTCCAAATTACTGCAGTGGGGTAGCAGGTAGCTTGGGAGATGGAAAACTCAGCAACTCTCAGACATGCAGAGTGTCAAAGACTGTATGGGTTCAGAGTCAAGCAGACTGTTGTGAGTCCAACCAGAAATCTCCACCACGGACATCAGTCCAATAGACCTGCTGGAAAGTCTGGTTGTCTTCCTGCCTTGTCTGTTCTAGCTGAGCAGCACTGTGTGTCCTATGTTCCACAATGGGACGGTGTTTTCATGGATGTTTGTAAAAAGCTAAGAGCTCTGAATGAAATGAGATCTCTAAGATTCTTGAAAGTAATCAAGACAAAATCAAATTTTTGGTAATGTCACTGGCACTTTATTTTTTTTCTAATAAAATCTCTTTCTTTTTCTTTATAGATGCAAATTGTTAGATGTGAAACTCCCAAACTTGAGGAATTTCATTTTTTAGCTTCAAATTTCCAAATAAGTCACATTCTTCACAGAACATTGGATCTTTGTAGTAATTTAGTTCCAGTCATGGATTTTAACTTTTGCTTTTGCTTGTGTTGATTGACATAGAAGTAATTTTTTTCTACTTACTTAGAGCACGAAGTTCTGCTGTTCTGAAAATGATTTGTACCAAATCACTTGAACTTGCTAATTCACCTTCTCCACTCTCCCCACTTTGTTTGCTCCACCTAAGTTTTAAATTGCTCCATTCAGAACACTTCCATGGCTTGTTCCAGAGTCATCAAAAGGTCTCATCTCAGTTTTTGTTAGCCTTTCTCAACCGATGTAGAAGAAAAGCAAGACATAGAAGTGGTCATGTGCTTGTGTGGGAGGATTGGAAAACAAAATAAATAACTTGAGGTAACTCTGGCCAACAACATAAATGAATAAATTCATAAGTAGTAACCCATTTTTTTCTTGGGAGTGAGGGGGCTTACTGCCAAGGTGAATAAGTTTTCTCATAGCTATCACGGGGGTCTTTCTGGATTTTCCATAGAAGAAGTACGGTACATGCAGAACATCAAGAAAACAGGTTCCCACACTGAGTATGCATTTTTCTTCCCCTGTAAAGTGTTGAATTGCCCCTATCTTGGAAGCACAGAACTCATTTCAAGGTCCTCCTCCTTGCTTTCTCCCCTAAAGGGCTGCTTTAAGTAAATAACGATGTGCCGTAAATATATCCAGAATTGTTTTCCCTGGAAAGCTTTCTGAGCAGGCTAAGCAAAAGCAGAATGGGCATGGGGGAGTGTTTCAGACCAAAATGAAAAGATATGCAGGGTTTTAGCTAACTAAATAAAAGCCCCAGCAGGAGCAGGGTGCACAACAGCAAAACCTCTACCCATAGCAAAGCCTCTACTGGCTCCACCAGCTATTTCATTGCTAGCCCTTTGCAGTGTCTGCATGCAGACCCCATCTAAATGAGAATACACCCTGAGCTGCCGGGGCGTGTATTCACTTAATAGCATCAATTGCTTTTAATTATCTGGCTGCAGCCAGTAAACTCTGCCTTAGTGTCAGATGGTCCCCAGAGAGGCAGCGCTGACGCCTTGCAGCGCCGTCAGCCTAAGCCACATTCCCCCCAGTGATGGTGGCAATGACACCGCTACTAGAGGATCTAATACCAAGCAGCATCTGAAAGCAATAAAGCAAATGCAAACTGTGGGGAAGCGCAAGCTGCAGGCGTCCGAGTGGGAGCAGCCCACATGTTTGCTCGTATGGAGAGAATTCATTGGTAACCGTTTTTATTCCAAAAGAAGTCCTAATCTGGGAGACAGAGATCCTGCTCAGATATTTCCTTGTCCTTCTTAGATATACCCTTCTGCACCCAGTTTTGCTGCTCATTTCCGTCTTGCTGGGCAACTCCCTTCTCCCTCTTGCAAATGATTTTGCAGCAACAAACTGTTTTAGATCTAGCACTTAAATCTAAATTGTTGCATTTGTAGCCTCTCCAAACATCTCCCCTCTCACACTAACAGGAAAAATATTTTCCTTCTACCAGTGCACAGGTCCCTGCGACATGAGGTAGTTTTTGTCACAGACTGACAGGACAAGGATGGAGGCTCATGTCACCCTGAAGTCTCCAGCCTAAGAGAACCATGACTTCCATGGTAAAACTACTCAAAGAGCAGGTTTTGGTGTTGTACACTAACTCACATTTACTTAAGCCTCGCATAGAAATGTGTGCTCCATCCCCTGAGCCCATAGTTTGTTTTACAGACATGTAAGCCTCTGCTATGCCTCAGCAAAGGAGGTTTTCCCCATGTTGACCTTCAGAGGACTGGTTGGAGAAAGATAATGCCTGCATTTGAGACCAGGTGCCTCTACGTTACTGAGTTTCTGTCTTTGGAGCAGGATTTAAGGCAGACAGCAAATCCTCCACACACTTGGAGATTTTCTTCTTCATTAGCAGGAATGTTTTGCATGCATGCAACCCTAATTATATCATTCCAGATAATTATATTCTTTTCTGAAACACACACGCACATGAACAAAAACACACACACATTATATTTATTTATCAATTATAACTCACACTATTGTAACAATAACTCAAGTTCCTGATGTCATCAAGTCTTGCATCAAATTGCCTTCAATCTAAAATGTTTTATTCTGTTCAACTGGGTTATAAAACCTTGACTACGTAGTGAATCTGGTAACAGCTATAAATCTCTGCAGCTGGGAAATTGGAAGGGAGCCTTGCTTACCTTACAATGAGAAGAAACTCTGCTTCCCATTCCAATTGAGTGGTTGCTGCAGAGTGTAAAGACCTTTCTGAGCAAAATCCTTCAAAATAGTAATAAAGAGGGGAGCCCAGGGAAGAGCATGTAATTATAGATGTTGTTTGGAGGGCCCTTCTGTATTTTGAAAGACATTTTGAAAGCCACAGCAGTGGTGGGATGGGATTTTGCACTGCAAGAGTTTGCAGACATCCTGCTGCAAGGCGCATTGATGGAACACATGAAGCACTACTGTACCACTGCCTAACTATATCACTTTGTTGTACTCGCTACTTGTAAGACCCTTAGAAACCAAGTGAGCTACAGTGAATGTTGCTGAACATCCATTTCCCAAAGCTATTGAAATGTTGGGTGGTTTTTTTTTTTTTTGGTGTTGAATGCCTAATGAATAGAACAATCCTGACGGAAGAAAACCAGCCAATTCCTGGCTTCTATGTCAAGGCAGAATAAAGAGGATAAGCTCACACAGTAATCAAAAAGGATACAACATACTTGTGATAAATTCTGGTTGCCTTTTGTCACATTTGCTATTAACTTCCATGTTTTCCATTTTTCTCCCTTCAAAAAAATTTATAAAGCCCTTTATAACACTGAGATTTATAAATTATGACTCTATAGTTGCTAGGAGCACTTCTTCTCTTCCCTTTTCTCAACCAGAGCTGAAATCCTATTTTCCAGTTACATGAGCTACCCATGACTGAATGAATGTATTGCTGCGACTAGACTAGCCAATTCACATGCTTCTTCTTCCAGAAATTGGGGAAGGAGACTCTCTGTCCCCAAGTTTCTCTTCCTCCTCCAAAGCGGTTGTTCCCATTTCTATAGCCTCATCCTCATTTTCTTTCACTTGCAAATTCACCTCTGTCCTTAATTAAAAGGAAGGTGGTGCTTTCAGAGGCAGCCAGGCCAGTCTAACACTGCACAGAGCTGCACAGAGGCAAATCTTGCTCCTCTTCTCCCTCAGCTCCCCATGCACCAGGGTGCTCCCACGCCTCCTTCATGCTGATGCATCTCTCCAGAGTGGGTTAATTTGCTAACATAGAAAAAAAAAAAAAGAAA
>JAVCKT010024971.1:0-11691 GCA_032273925.1 Rhynchotus rufescens | reverse complement strand
GGGTTAATTTGCTAAAATATAAAAAAAAAAAAAGAAAACAATAAAACAAAAGAAAAAAAAAAAAGAAAAAAAGCTATGTGCTTAGCTAGGGTATTTTTCTGGTGGGTTAAGGAGTTGGCACAAGACATGGGATGGAATTTTGTGACCCATGGTGGGAAGAATGGGAAAGAGTAGCAGGGCTTCTTCTTACTGGCAGGACTAGGTAATCTCTTAAGCCATCTCAACCAGTCTCACAGAACCTCACCCCGAGGCAAAGCATTTGTTTGGTTTTGGTGCCATATTTTTAATCTCCTTGTTCTCATTGAGTTGTTCTCTCTTATTCCTTTAGCTGAAAAAAAAAAAAGCCTTCTGCTATTGATTTTAATTTCCTTTGCAAGGTTTAACTCAGCTTGGCAGTTGGCAGTTCTCACAATTTCCCTGCACTTCCTGACCTCTAAGATGTGGGCTGCTTTTGCTGATCATCCCTGTTTTCCACTCCTGGTAGACTTCCTGCTCACTCGTCATATCCTGTCTGAAGTGGTCTTAAGCTTGGTTCAGTTTGAGGCCTTTCTCTAGACCTTTTGGCTTTTCCACACTTGCCTGCAAGATACTCTGCACATCCTCCACACTGCAGTCCTAGAACACCCCAACTCCAAGGATTTTACAGGCAATTCCTTTAATTTCTTTAAATATATCCCTTTGAATACGACTTACAGGTCTCTTTTTCATTTTATTTGAGTTGATTCATCTGACAGTCATGGATTCAAAGCTAGTCTCCTCTCTAGAGATCATACTACCTGCAAAATCAAATCAAATCTAAATATCTCAACTTTTCATATTTCTTCTGTAACTGATTAATAAATGTGTCGAATCACACCATAAACTGACCTTTGTTGGTAGTGTTTGTTTCCTAGCACATGTGTGAAAAACCAAAGTTCACCATAATGACAGAATTCACACCTATAAAAGTTATACTCTCTCTCTGTATGAATGAAGTCTTTAACAACCCTGTAGCCCAGCCTGGAAACCTGTAGGAGATTCCTAGTATGATTCAACTTTGAATATCTTTAACCATCTTACCCTATTGTGGCTTTGACCCAAATGGGTTTTGTTCTATCTGGGTAGTCAGTTCTTATTTTTCGGCAACATCTCCTGACTTTACTGTACAGTATTACCTCTCCTTCCGATGTTTGTTTCTATCTATCCTGACCAGTATATATCCTTCATTTCCTGTGTTTTAGATACAACGGCTATTTCACCATATTTTTGTTATCCGTGTAATATCCTGTCTTACATCTTGCATTTGTAGGTCAAGTTCCACCATTTTATTGTTAAGGGCTCTTTAATTAGTGGATAATGTTTCAGGGTTTTTTACTAACCAATATCAGTTTCCTAGCTGCATTAAACAAAGTCTTTTTATTATCAAATTATTTATTTGATTATTGATTGCAGTAATAATTTTTCCTTTCCACAGAATTCATTCTTCTATATTCTCAGATTACTGTACACATATTTTTTCCTAATATATTGATTCTCCTCTTCCTATACTTGCTCCATCCTTTCCCATTTCAAGTTTCTCATGAGAGCTTTATATATATTAGCTTTAATCCTACAATACCTCTTAACTACTGAGTTGAAGTCAGTCCACTGAAAGAATATCTTTTTCATTAGTAATTCCTTACAATCAAATATTGCAGAACCATCCTTTCTGATGAATATTTGGGTCATCTGTTGACCTTCAAGTAATAACTTCGCCTACCCTTTCCTGGACTGAAGGAATCACCCAAGACTGTCATTTCTTTCAATGTTTTTTTCCTAAATGACCACAATTATTCTTGATACCTCCTCATGTGCTTTGCAGATTTGCTTTAGTGTCTCCATCCACTTGTATTTACCACTATCCTTTTGACCTTTTCTGATGTTTTTCTTGACAAAGAAAGACCCTCCAGTCTTTTATATTTCTGAGACTGGCCTGAAGCAGTGGTGCTCTCTCTCCTGTCTACAGGTCATTGCCTCACTAATCTTCCTCACTGTTCTGTGTTTTATCCTCTTACCTCTTTGTAGCTGCTTTAGATAGTCAGTTCCTAGATATCTCCGTTTTCTTTTCTGTCCTTGCTAAACTATTTGTTCCTTTTTTCCTGATGGTTTATCCTTCACTATCTAGCGGTCCACTCTAGTGCAGTGGACCTTTTCCTCAGTCCTGGTGCTCCTCTGCCTGTCCCTTCCTCTATTTGCTGTTTATAGTCCCTTGCTTCTTAAGTTACTACAATTGACCTGTAGTTTGCTCTTCTGAAGGTCTTCTCCAGCAGATATTTCAAACACCTGAGATGAACATGCAGTCTCCATGCATCTTCAGCAAACCCTCAGCTCCTCTGCCCTCCTCTACTCTTGCCTCTTGAGTTTCTCACCTTTACTTCCATGAAAGAGCTGTACTTCATGTCTAAGTATTTCTAAACTAAAATATACCAAACATCTTCCTCACTCACTGGTCTCACCAGTTCTTTGGATGACTTCCATTTCGAGCACAATGATTCTCATCATTCTCATTACTAATGGAAAGGGGGCAAACACACTCAGCCCCCTATTAAAAACTCCCTTGTTTGTGACTCCCACAGAAAGATAAGAGTTCTTCAGGTCGAAAAAGCTAACAGGCTTTGGCTTTTTAGGTAATGTCCTTCCTCCTATGCTAAAGGGATCTGTCTGAGATACCTTATCTGTTTATCTAGGCCTAACAAAAACTACAGTTTAGGATTTATTAGAGCCTGTACGAATTAAGCAGCCACACTCCCTGTGATGTACATGGAGACGACTCATAGACAGCATGGCTTTCTCCTCCAATGTGACTGCCATATGGGAATAACTGGCCCAGTTAACTTCCTCCTTCTAGCAACTGAGGGAACCAGGGATAACACTGTGGCTTTGGGAATTAAAATACGGTTTCATCTGTGTAGTCTGAGCAGCAAAATAACATGCTACTCATACCTAAGGGCTTGGGTTTGAGCCACAGCTAAAGTCTTGTTAGAAAGGTTTCCTCTGAGCAGATTTGTAGTTAGCCTGATCCTGGTCTGTGTGTTCTGTACCTGGAGGAGGATTTACTATGCAGAGTTTCTAGAGCCTAAAAGGGTCTCTGCTCACACCTCTTCATTTCTGTCCCTACTGACTCTTTATTCTACTAGAACACCAGTTTTCCAGAAATGTGTAGAGGTTTAATATCTCTGAGAACCTGAAAAATTTAGCTCAAGTTGGCTGTGTAGCTCAGAAGTTGCTAAAGAAAAGTAGCTCTTGTTACACACATGTCTATGCACATACAAATCCCAATCATGGGAAAAAAGAGTATTAATATTATTCATCTTTAGCTAAGCACTGACAGCAGGGCAATGTGTTATCTTTGCCAATCTTATTTTCACTTGAATGGTTTTCCTTTTATCCCCCGTGGTGTTTAAGGTCTTCCAAAAGAAATACAAATGATCATTTGAAATGAATAGCTGGTTGTGCATGGGTGTTGGGAGAGTGCTGAAAATGGGTTTTCACTCTGCATTCAGTGAGAAAGTGAATCACTCTTACACAAAGCTAGAGCCTAAAATGCAAGGAGAGAGAATGAAAGCAGGATGTGATTCCGAGATGACATTTGGTGTTGTTTATCTAGTGGAACCATGCATGGATTTGGTGTAAAGAAAACTCTGCATCTCACGGCTGGGGAGCAATTGCATTCATTTTGAAGTAATCTATTAATTCGCGGGCCCTTTAGAAAAACAAGAAATAACTTGAGAGGAGGCAGGAAAGGGGGAAAAAAAGGATAAAAGTGGAAGAAATTCTCCAAGTCTAGCTTGAAGACTCCTTGGAGGGGGATGTGGAAGGAGGTAGAAGCTTGGGTTTAGCAGGCTGATGTCTGTCCCAGCTATGCCTGGGACATAGCGAGTTTAATGCCTGTGCAGGGAGTTTAATGCACTCTTAAATTCTTCACAGAAGTCTCTAGTTTGTACCAAACCAGAGTTCTCGAGGCTGAGATAAGTGATACAGGAGTTAACCAGCAGCTTGGCAGCTGTATAGAGTTAAAAACAAATTCACCATTCCACTTAAAGCAAGAATGGGCTTAAAACACAGTCAGCTGTGTGGTGTGTGTCTGTAAATTTGGAGTGTTTGAAAATTGAAAGTGAGCTCAAGTGCTGCACAGCAGATGTGCTGGATGTAAGCACTTCCTTCCCTGTTGCCTGCCTACTCCCAGCTCCCCATCTTGGGGTGATGTTCACCCCATTTTTGTGCTTCTGCCTTCCCTCAGCTACCTAAGAAGGGCCCCATCCTTCTCCCCCATCCTGCACCCATTCCTGTGCAATCAGCTCACCCCATCCCTCTTGTCCAATCTGCTCCAAATAATTTGGAGGCTAATGCTTTGAGCACGTAAAGCACAAACTCTGGTTGCACTTGGGTTCAAGCCCCAGCTGATAGCAATCAATGAAACTTCATTGATCTCAGCTCATCAGTCCAGCCATGCCAGCATCAAGAGACGTGAGCACTCTTAGCCTCATTTAGGTCACTTATCTCCCCATAGTCTTCTCAGGATCTCTCCCCAGCGTTCCTGCTCTCAGAACCTGGAGAAGCCTGCCCAGAGGGGTGACCTTTCAGCAGCTGGCAAAAGGAGCAGACCTTCAGTTTGTATGAGCTGAACTGCAGGAGCAGGGATTGTGTCTGTAGAGTTGTGATTCTTCCTATGCATCCCGACAGATGTTATCAGCATGTTGGAAGTGAGACTCCTGAGAGAGTCCTAGGTACAGGAGATGATTCGGGACTTCAGAAGAAAAGCTAGGGCACACAGTCCCCAAAGCCAGAGGTTTCCCAGACTAGGTGGGACAGAGGGCTTGGCGGAATGGATAGAGATGCACAGTTTTCCAGCAGTCAGCTCTGGAGCTGATCCTTCATGCAGGGGCACCCTCAGTCCCCTCCACCAGGTGCATGGAGCCAATGGGGGTCTGATGCGGCCAGCTGGGAGACAGCAGGGAGGCTCAGCAGCCCCGTCCTTGAGCGTGGAGAGCATGCACACATGCCGCTGCAGCTGGTGCTCGCTGCTAGAGCACGGAGGGATTGCAGACCCGTGGCTCAAGCTGTGCTGGAGTGGCAGCAGACTCCTCCAAACAGGTGTCTCTCAGGCAAAGATATGCTGTAAAACCTACTTTTATGGCCAGTCTCCTCCAGCCAAGGAGAAGTAAATCCAGTCTTTGTAGGAAGTGCTCTCTGCAGGCTTTCAGCAGCTAAAAATGTGGGACATATTCACTTTGAGGAGAAAGACTTCTTCTTGGAGATCTGATTTTTGCTCCATCCTGCTACACCTGCCTGAAGCCCTAGTGTAAGCATGGGAGATGGAGCAAGATGGCTTTCAGTGCACCTCCAGGACCACTTCATGAGGTCCACGTGGGGTTTAGCTGGCTATGCAGAGAGCAGTCTACCCCAGCTTCAATGCTATAGTCTACCCTTATACCTTATACGATAGATGGTGATTGTGCTGATAAGCTAGTGGCAAGGTTTAGGTATGCTCAGGACCAGAAGGAGCCAGGGTGTCCCCAGTGCTGTCCCTCTTGCTCAGGGCCAGCTGCATGCCAGCTCACCCTCCTCAGGCCTGATTTTACCCTTGCAGCAATTTGCTGTCCATGCTCACTGCCCTGTACTTGTTCTCACGCAAAGCAAGTCCATCTTCACAGAAGGCAGCCTACCCACAGAGCGTCTGGCTCCAGCTTTCCTACAAGTCCTGTTTGAATTAAGCAATTATTTTAATTTGTAGGAGATTTGCAGACTCTAATTGCCATTGGAGTTTCATAGAATGTAATTACCTTTTTTTTTTTTCTCGATTCCTTTTTTTTTTAATTGTGCAATGAATTGCTAGCAGCAGTCAAAGATACACGCAGCATCTGTCACAGACTATCTAGGGAGAAAATAAATCCAACAGCCTGCTTTATAAAGCAGGGATATAAAATGACTTGCAAAGGTGATTTTGCTGGGTCAGAGTAGGAACAAGCACAAAGGAATTTCTCTTTTTTTCTTATTTTGGTGGTGAAGTGTGGGTGGTGGCTCATTATCAATTGCAAATTACAGGGGGTGGAGAAAGGGACATGAATGACAAAGTTCAGAAACAGCATCTGCTGAAGAAAAACAAATGAGGTGGGGGTAAAAGAGGAAAAAACAGATGAAACAGTGTAATTGCTTGGCAACAAGTTGCTATTGTAATTTAGAAAATTGGAAGCATCCGTTCTCAAACAGTTCAAGCTTTATTTTATTTCTTCTTTATTTTTTGACTGCAGCCCTTGTTTTGTGATCAGCTGTGTCCTCCTATAGGATTACTGGCTTTCCCTCACACAGAGCAGTAATGGACCCCTCGTGTTTGGTTATGGGCCATCGAAGAAAGCATTTTGTGATTGTTTCACAGTGCAGTCATTTAACAAGATTAGAGATAATTTGCCCCTTGGAATGCAAAACTGTTTCTACAGGTGCTTAAGCTTCCTGGCTTTTGGATTAGAGGCCTCATTTTGTTTTGTGCCATTGCATTCAGTGAGGTCTCCAAGGACTGTAAATAAATGAGCAGCTACCCTCGGCAGCTGTGAAACTAATTTCCAGTCTGAGCTACAAGAGTTGCAAGGTACAAAGCTCAGTGGATGCAGATAAATATGTGCATGCTAATGTATTAAACGTGCTGATTAACTAATACTGACTGTGCCTGCCTATAAGCCGTATCCAATCTGGAGACTCCAGAGAAAACAAGTCCAACTAGGGAAAAGAGGAGGCTGCTGGAGAGAAGTGGGAAGCGCTGGGTCCTCTGCATTGCCTGGGGCAAAAGAAGGAGATAATCATCTCCTGATAACCTCCCTCCCTACTTCTCCCATAGAGGAGAAAATGAGCTCCAAGCTCTGCCTGCACCCAGGAGGACTGGAAGTCTACTAGAGATGGGGGACCTCAAGGGTATTGAGAGGCCGTGGACTCCTTCCAAAGGAAAGGAGAGGTAATGCATGATCCCCAGCGGGACACTCCTGTTGTGTTTCCTGCTCCAGTCCCGCCAAATAGAGATGGTCTCTGGAGCAATCCTTCAAGAAGGATCATGAAAACCTCTTGATGAAACTCAAATATGACGCAAAACCTGGTAGAGTTGGAATAAGGTTGTAAGCCTTCAGTGGAATTCAAATAAAAATCAGGCTAAGAGTCTTCATTTACATGGGTAGGTCCTGTCTATCACTACGGGGATAACTCAAGATTTAGAAGATCGCTCTTCCAGATCTTCCTGTGCTTCAAGTTTTCTGGTTACTTTGAATTAAACACCATTACTTGTTTTTAGGAGTATTTAGATGCCAACTACCTAGCATTTAGGTGAAACGACTTTGGTTCTATAGACTCACTAATAAAATTTCAGACGACTTAAATAGGAATCTATATTTTTAGAGTTTTCAGATGAGGAGACAAAAATGAAAGATGAATAAATATAAGGCTAGATGATCCTTTCAAAATAATCTACATTTTAAAATAATTTTTAATGAATGTCAAGCTCTTCTCAGAGGTTTTGTTATTGTTTTCTCAAGATATTACTTACTCCTAACTCAAGATCACAGAGAGCTTCATTTGATCAAAAGATTATTGATGGCCAACAGAATATTTGCACAAGAAAATTTGCCCAGCTGTACTCATAAGAGTTATTGAAAGCTTTTCTCACAGGTCTCTGTCTAGTAAAATGGTGAAATATATATCCTTATCTGACATAGAAATTGCAAGAATAAACGCAATAATTCAAAAATCTGCCTGGATGGCACCCTGTGCCCCGTGCTCTGGGTGTCCCTGCTGGAGCAGAGGGGTTGGACTGGATGATCTCTAGAGGTCCCTTCCAACTTTAACCATTCTGTGATTCTGTGAAATGTGAAGGGCTACTGCAGAGTGGGAGTGAAAAAGAGAGGTAAAATAAAAGTGTCCTTAAGAAATAATAACTATAAGGATTTTTAGAGCCTTACAAGACACACACATTGAAATAGCAAATTCTCTGTAGTTCATCTGCTTTAAGCAGTTGAGACATTGAATTTAGCAATATGCCAAGTTCAGGTTGGTACCTGTCTTTTTGCTGATGCTGCCAGCTAATATCAATTGTGAGAGCAGATTTTGCCGAAGGAGTCATTTCTACAAGAGAAGTGACATTGAAATTACCCATGAATTTCATGCAAGCCAACAGGCGAACAGCAGAACTCACTCAGTAGGAAGCCAAACTAGGAGGAAAAAATGCAAACGTAGGACTAAGAAATCTGTTCAGAAACTACAACTCAAATAATAACCAACACTACTAACCAGGCAGCTGCATGGAGAGCACGTCTACCTTCAGAGCAAGGTGATGCCAGCAGGGATTGGTCAGGAGCAGGCTTTCCAGATGGCTGCATATATTGCTCAAGCTTCACGCAAATAGTATTTATATGATTTTAACTGCTTGTGTACAGAAAATCCAACCATCATCCACAAGAATGTTTAGGGAAAACAAGCAAACATTGCTGGCAACACTCAAGTAAACACACAGGTTTCATATGATCCAGTGCTTGTGGATATCTGATGGTGGGATTAAGCAATCTTTGTACGAGCAAAGCAGGAAAGACTTCAAGATAATTCCTAGTTTCAGTCCTGCATGCCACAGTTCAGCACAGGGGCTTACAGGTGAGAATGTACCTAGGTACGCATCCCAAAGGAGGGCTTAACCTTAAAACCTTAGCGTAGCATCTTGAGACTAGCCTCACTTGCCAAATTGTTAGTACATTTTCAACCACTATGTGCATCCTTGAGTATCAATAATGAAATTAAGCTTGGCAAGTTATCATGCAACCACTTGGAGAGGTAAAAAACAGCATATGATTGCTACATGTTGAATTAGGTCCCAGAGTAGTTTTAGCACACATGAAAGCAGCTTTCCTCAGAGGAAATCCTAAGATTTCAGTGTACTCACGTGACAGCAGCGACTAGGGCTTCATGACTAACACCAGGCTTCCACAGGATTTTCTTTTGTGTGTATCATCACCTGTTCACCTGTTGTGACAAAATCACCTGTTGTGACATAAAAAAAAAAAAAAAAAGAACACTATTGCAAAAGCTGTTTGGTAACACCTTTGCATATACTTGTAACACCTTGTGACTGAATGGCTGCCAGCACTGCAAGTGATCCTGATCCCCATTCTGAGTGCCCAGGGTGCATCAATAATGCCTAGTCATAATTTCAGAGATTTATATTGTGGTGATAGCTAAATAAATAAAGGTTCAGGATGACTTTGGTGGAGCGGATTCTGCCAGCTCCCACTAACCCTCACAGGTTCCTGAAATTCATGATACAGTGAGATCCCAAAGGTAATGGTTGGGAATTATGAAGACTGCTTTTCCTAAGAGTGAAATGCATCATGCAGCTCATCTCTTCATGGCATTTTTTTTCCCTGGGGCATCTGGTCTCAAAAGAAAATCTTGAGGGCAGCCTACTCTTTGCTCTGCAATTAGCTAGCTCCGGTCTTTCCCAGAGTAGTGCTGGTTTCATCTGGCATGTGAGCAAGATCTGTCCTCAGCAGAGACTTCTCAGGGCTTTTATCAATGGTGTTTTTTTTTCCAAAGAAGGTTGCAGGTGGAAAAGCTTGGCCAAGCCTGGATCCGCCTCAGCTAATCTTAGGTACTCAGGTATGGTGTCTGTATTAGGAGCCTCCCTCTGTCCTCCCTCTGCCCACAATGGAAAGAGATTCTCTCCAGGAGGCAAAAGGGGCCACCCAGGATCAGGGCTGCATTTCTCCATTTTCTGCTTATATAGGCAGCTGGGGAGGGCTGAGGAAGCGCTCACTGTTGGCTGCATTATAACATATTGATTGAGGATCACACTCATTTAGGTAGCACCCACGGCCTTTCCTGGAGCAAGGAAGGGGTTTTCTTTGAGTGTCCGGAGCAAGTTTTTTTCAGGCAAGTTATTTTCCTGGGAGTTGCATGCAGCCCCCATTGACCAGAAGGTCTGAAGAGTATAAGTGTACATTGTTTTCCATGCATTGTTCCCCAGGCTCTCCACTTTTCCCAACTCATTCTTACCTCATCCTCCCCTTGCTGGCTGGAGAGCTGTAAGCTGCTGATTAGCACTTCATTTGACAAACAGGAAGTCCGGAAGAAAAGCATCATTTTCAGAATTAGAGCCTCGGAATGAATTGAAGAAAGAAAGGGGGAAGAAGGAAAGAAAAGACAGAAAGCCCTGCACACTTTCCTAATTGCTCGTTAGAACCAATGGCCTTTGTGGTTCCTTCCCCCTGTGTCTTCTTTATAAAAGCGTTTGCACAAGACATTGCTATTGTCTGCCAGACAGCCTCAGGGTAGGACAAAATGAACTAATTGATTTGCAGTTATGTCGCCGTGAATAGTGTTAAACATCCATCTGCAGATTCCTTGTGAGGAGTGATTAATAATTTGTACTCCTGGGCCTAGAAGCCTGAATACCCTTTTTTCATGTAAAACTAAAGCATTTCATTCTCTCAGCATCACAGATATCTCGTCTACATTGTGGGTTACAAGGACGAGGTCAGGAATGGCTTGCAAGCGTTGCCACATAGGCAGTTGTCTTCGTATGGGTGAAACTCAGCACGGCCGTGGGATTAATGGGAATTTGTAAAGCTGACACGACGTACTGTACAGCACGCCTGTTACAGCCATTCCAGCGCAGATGTTCCTCGTCCCCTGTCATTGTTCCAGGGATGGAGGATTTCACATGTGTTTTCAAAGGGAGCACTGGGAAATTTAAAATTGATTTTAAACACAGAACCAAAAATCTAGACTGGGACAGTTCAAGGAATTAGGGATTGGATTCAGATATCAGGATTTTTTTTTTTTTTTTTTGGATCATCATTTCTATAACCACCAGAGGGAAAAGCCCTAGTGTCAAACACACGTAAGCACTGAAGAGTTTTAAAGGTCGGTCCAAAAAACTTCACTCAGATGCTACATAAATGTTGGAGGCTATATGAAGAATAGCTTAAACTGTCTTGTAACAGGAAGCTTTTCAAGATCTCTCCACAGAATATTATGCTTGTGAACCTGCTTTCCTAGGACCTTTGAGGCACCCCTTTGCTTTGTACCTTTAGATATGTGCCCTGTAATACCTGTACATTTAAATGATTTAAGTGCTAGGTCTGAGGCTGTAGGCATATTGTCACTGAGTCCATTCTTCTGTGACCTCCTGCATTCCCTGTTCCCAGACACATTGAGGTTGTGTCCCCAACTCCACCACTTACTCCTGTCCCAGCTTCACCTGGAATGAAAAACTTGTAGCTGTTCTCTGAGCTATTTCCTGCTTCCTAGTGAAATCTATTGGCCTCCTGGGGGGAAAAATAACATCAACTCAGTCAAGATTTAATGAAGTCATCTGTTTTCGTGGTGTTACTGATGCCCTCAATTTTCCCTATTCATTAAGAAAACTAACAACCTTTGGATCCATCTGAAGATCCAGAGATGATATCTACCTGGTCAAAGCAAAGCACTTCCTAGAGACAAACATTTTTCTTTCTCTTATGACCATTTTCATCGCCTGCTATCCCATACCTTGAGCCTTTTTTTCTAGGTGCATCTATACAAATAAACCGAAGTCCCTGAAGCCTTGCCTGATTCAAACTATCCAACCGGCTCTGTCTAAACTCAAACCAAGATACAATCCTGGGAATGGTTCTCTCCAGGAACTGTGCCCAAAAGACAAAATGG
>JAVCKT010024970.1:0-10314 GCA_032273925.1 Rhynchotus rufescens | reverse complement strand
AGTATTGGGGGGCGTTTCTCTACTTTTTTCTAACTGTGAATCACTGAATGAAATATCTAGAGTGGGCCAAAAGTAGGTATACAGTTATATACTGCTTGTTATATAGACTTTTTGATAAGGATTATAATTTTGGTTGTGGATTTTATTCCAGTTGCACTCGAACCATTGTGGATCAAAAGATTCTGCCGCCACAAAGAGTCATCTTCAGGGAATGTTCTCAGTCAGTAAGTGGTGGTTCAGCCCTGGGACAAGGTCAGGCTGTACGATAGAAACTTTAATCAGGAGTAGTAGCTTTGTGTTGTTGTTGGCCTTTACCCAGGCAATTCAATATTTCTGGAATTGGAGCAGACCAGAGTGGCACTGTGCTCAAGGAGGACCTGGTTGCCACTAGAAAGTCTCCTCAAGTAGATGAGTTGGACTCATAGCTAGTTGAGTGGAACCAGATCTCACTTTCTGAAGGAGTAATTCTACTTATTTCAGCCAGAGGGAGAGGCCTTCGGGGAAGTTGGAAGAGTGCTGGGTAGACCAAGACCAACCGCACAGGCAGCCATGGTGGTTTGTTACCAAGATACATCACTATACAACTATCAAAGTCTTCTATGCTGGTATTTTACAGAGCATTAGAGAGCAAAGGCAACTGTGACTAGTCCACTTGCAGGCCCTTACTTCTTGCTGCATGCATGCAAATTGTCATCGTCTTAGCACGAAGATGGGTTTCTTACCTTCCTCTCCTCTTAAAGCCATGAGTGATCATCCCTTTCATGTATTTTGGGCCCAGCAGAACAAGAATCCATGGAAACTCTGGCTCTGCTGGGAGCATGGAGACCATCTCGAGCTAGTTTGCCCAAACAGGGATTCATCCAGATGCTCTGCTGATGTAGCAGCCTCTCTTCTAACTCACTCTTTTCCCTCATTTCCAGCAACTCTTCTTGCGTGACCTTAACAGAAATTGCTCTGTGCAGTGAGAGGTTCTTAGCACTGAAGAGTGTAAGGCAACACTGGTAGCAGAAACTTCCCCTGGTCCGGCCCCCATGGAAATTAAAGGTGAAGATGAACTGTGTAGTTCTACCTAGGATGCAAAATAGTAATGGTGAAGTAGCACACGGGCATGTCTGCATAGCTGTCGGTGCAGTCCATGGGAGGTTACTGGTAGATGATATACCTGTAGGTAGGTATATACTGGTATATACCCAGTACTGTACTGCTGCACACTCGAGGAGCCCTCCCAAATGGCAAGAACTGCCTTGAGAGCTCCTGACTGCTCCGTGAGACCTCTGCATGGTGTCTGAAACCATCTGCAGCTACAGTGGTGTGATGACAGGAATCAGAGCCAACTGTAATGTATAAACATGCAAATTATAGATTATTATTAATTCTTGCACAGGTACAAGATGCAAGATTTGACTTAGTAAAGTTCTCTTAGGGCACATCCCATCATATGATGACAGATGCTACAGTTCGGGTTTGCGGTCAAATTATATAATTCATTTGATTTGCTGAATGACTCCTAGTTGTAAATTCAGAAACTCAGACCATAAAGGAGAAAAAAAGCTTGGAGATCCTGAGTAACTATTAGAATTCGTAAAGTAGCATTGTATCTGTCCAGCTTCTGTCAGATTTCCAGCTTTCACTGCTCTCTAATGAAAGTTTTGCCACCAAGAAAACAAAAGTAATCACTTCTAAAGGACTATGTTGTGGCTAAAGTTGTATTTTTTTAATGGTATGCTTAAAGCAGAAAGAAAACTGCCACATAGTTTTTTGCGTATACTTCTGTATTCATCTCTGCATCACATGTCCTTTGGTTGTTGCTTTCATAATTGAGTTAATTCATCCTTGAATTTGTCTCTGTTTTGGAAAGAGGGAGTTTGCAGAACTGTTCCCTCTAGATGAGTTTATCTTATACTTGGACCTGGCACATATTTCCTGTTTCACTGTAGTGTTAAACGTTTTATTGTGCTTTACTACTTGTTAATCTCCCTCCCCCAAAAGAAACCATTTATCAATATTTGCAAATTTTGGAGGGCAGTGAATATAAATATCTGTGTGAAGGTATTTGTATTGCAAAACTGAGTCCCTGCCTCACTCTTTCTAGGAAGCAATAGGGATTCTCTTGAGCAATCTGTCCTACAGTTACTAACTGCTCTTCTCTAAGCTGCAAAATATTTAAACTACTTGCATGATCCTGTAAATTATTATGAGACTGGCTGAAACAAAAGCGAAATTACACAGACTTTTGCTTGAGGGAGTGAAAATATTTGTATGTAGAGGGATGATGCACCAGAGGAGTGAATGCATGCCAGTATTTGCACATAAAGTTCTCTTTTAGGCCTTTAACACCCTTTACTTTTAATTCGCAATTTACCGGTTAACAGTATAGTTGGTCTACTTAAGATACTGCTCGGAGATTGGCATGTTGGTTTTTAAAATCTGGATCCATACAGGCTGTAATTGGCATTGGGCAACTTGTCCTCCTGCCTTTTTATTGCCCTGTTGAAAGGACTGATTCAAGAATGTCTGTGTGTGAGTACTTCCCAGATTATGAATGTCTTCCTTGCTGGCAGCAAGGAAGCAGACACTGAGAGGCTGGTAGTTGCAGTAATTAGAAACATGAGAATGAGTATTTCAGAGAGACATTGAAACGGGGTAATTCTGCAAGGTAGTGGTGTGAGTTTGTTGTGCAGCGGCACCTGCTGATGCTTCAGGGTAATCTTAAAATTTGTTTTCAGGATCTTACAGTCTCCATTGGGAGGGTCTTTGAACAGGCTGGCTTTTCATGACATGCTTTTTTTATAGTCCTACTGAAGACGCTGCTTTCTGACACATGGGTAATGTTTGCAATTGTTTTGTGAATTTATCTGAGCTAGATTGATTGTTGTTTATTTTTTCCTCTGCTTTTCTTTTAGCCAGGATGTCCCAGCAAACGTAAGAAGAATCAAGTTGGAACTTGATTATCTCCTTGCTTTGGAAAAGTTTTAAATTGCTTATCATTTTACCTGTTTTGATGGGGAAAACAGTTCATTGGCCACAGATGACTACAGCTTTATAGACTCTGAAATTACATTTGTTTTGAATTCAAATGAGAGATGTTCAAATGCAGGTTTATAATAACACAAGGCTCATCTGAGGTGGCTCTGGTCCCAAGCAATGATATTTTTTTATTTTGGCTGTGAGTTGCTGCAGTTAGACAAAACAATTACTCAGACTTAATAAATAACCATAATTCTTTAATTGTTTTAAACTGCAGATGAAAAGGGAACAGTAAGCCAAAAATTGATGTTTGTGAACATGATTACTCTTCAGTTTTCAATCCCTGCTCCTCCCTCAGAAGGGGAGAAGAGGTGCCCTGTAAAGGGCCCATTTGCTGCCACCCACTGCAAGGTGGTGGATCCACCGCGAGCAGAAGTGGACGGGAGCCCTGCTCCAGGCGTGGACTGAAAATAGGAAACACTTATTGGAACTAAATTATCTTGCCATTTTTATTTTTAGGTTTGCTGGCATGGGTAATCTCATTAAGGTGCTAACCAGGGACATAGACCACAATGCAGCACATTTTTTCTTGGATTTTGAAAGTAAGTCTGTTAGCCCTTCACAGCTGGTGCATTTAAAATGGTGACAAGAGGTTTGCTTATACCTGCTGCAGTGAAGGCCAGGGGACTGGGTTGCAAATCTAAAATTTGAGAAAGGGTTGCATGTGTGGGTGTGTTTTATGATTTTTTTTTAATTTCTCAAGTAGTAGGCAAGCCACCATCGTGCTACCACATAAATTTTATTTTCTCGTGCTTAGTCATTTTGGGTCTCTGTGGTCAGTGATGTCTGTTCATCTGCCTGCGAATCAAGTAATCATAAAATGAAGAATTGTGTCACTAGGGTAGTCTGTGCTGAGCAGTTGTTCACTCTAATACTGTCCTACATGAGTGAGTACTGAACCGTGCCTGATCCTGGTTTCTTTGTCCATGCTTCACCTAACGCGTGTTTTGACATCCAAAAGTCCAAAAAGGAACTGGGCCTCACAAATGTTTTAGGCATCTTGTGTAAAAGATCCGGGGCTACCTAAGGTAGCGTTTGAGACGCTACGTCCTGATCCAGCTTCCTCTGATGGCTTTCTGACAAAATGACCATGGTTTTTATTTAAAAAAAAAAAAAAAAAAAAAGAGCTCTTTGCCTGTGTTGTCCCATCAGGTTAATGTGTGTAGCACGGCTGCCGTGCCGGCGCTCACAAGGACGGCGCGTAGCCCTGCGCGTGGCTCCTGCTCAGGACACACCAGTGTGGAGCTGGCAGCCCTGCTCTGAGGGGCGGCCCCAGAGACGCTCGCATGTGGGTTGCCCCTTTGAGGAGAGCTATGTGGTGCCGCCACCATCACGAGCTGTGTGGAGCTGCCACCGTCACCAGCTGCGTGTCCCTCGGTGGCGATGGGAGCCCACGCACTGCCCTCATGCTTCACGGAGCTGCCTCAGGGAACCGCCTCATGGAGCCCTGAGCACCGGCTCCTGCCTCAGGGAACCTGGGCACGGGCTCCCGCCTCATGGAGCCACCTCATGGAGCCCAGGAGCTGCCCTCCTGCCTTGTGGAGCCACCTCAGGGAACCAGGGCCGCCCCTTGGCTCTCCCCTCACCACTTCATTCAACTCCAATTGGGCTGTTCCTCCTTGTAAAGGGAAATTCTCTTCTCTCTCATTCTTGTCTTGGCAGGTACCTTAACATGGGGAACCTTCTTAAAGTTTTGACATGCACAGACCTTGAGCAGGGGCCAAATTTTTTCCTTGATTTTGAAAGTGAGAAGATGATTTTATATATCTATTACTCTTTTGCCTGCAGTAGACTGCATTTGTCATGTACTAAATGTATGTTTTCACTTTGCCATTCTTCTAACAGCTTTGCATGCTTGAGCTATGAATAGTTCAGTGAGTGCTTGTGGAAAATCATCTGCTTTAAAATAACTATAGTTTCTAAAAATGCCGAGTCTTTGTTTCAGGCAGAGCTTTCAGATTACATTTAATTTATGAAGTCTGATACGGTTCTCATTTGAAGCCAGAAAACTTCAAAAAGAATTTGAATTACTGAAGACCTATTAAAATTGCAAGGCGTTATGCATCATTAAGGACTGAACACAGAACCTAATTCTAATCTGTGCACTTCTAGTGTGCTACTATGTGCTGAATAGTACTGAAAATACCCACTGGCTCACTTACGCTGTTCATAGCTCTCTATCATCATCCTGTTAAAGATAGATATGTGCAGCTTGTTTGATTTGGCTTTGAAATTTGGCGGTGAACTTCATAGCTTCTCAAAGGGAGGGGCGCTGGGGGCAAAATATACATAGCCCAAATTGCTTTTGAAGAGAAGAAACGCTTGTCTGATCAATGCCAAGCGTTCTGGAAGTTTCACATATTACTATTTCTGCTTTTGTTTTTGTTGCATGATATAATAGAGCCTAACTAAGAATGGCAGGTAAGTGTGGATGGCTGTTGCTGTGCATGCTTTGTTACTCTGTTTTTGGATATGCTATTGCTTTACCCAGCTGCGCACCAGCAAGTGTAAAATATGTAAGCTAATGTCCAAGTGATTTTTGCCCATGAAATAAGAAGCAACGGAATAGTATAACAAAATTAAAAAAAAAAATGTATTTAAATATTGATAATTTGAGATGCACTTGTGTCTGGTGAAACAGTGGCAATTGGTTATATTAGTTCTAATGCAAAAGAGTGCTTGGAGAATTAGTTTTATGTTTTGATGACTCTTAAGGTTTTGAAACTCATGTCCTCTACTGTTGACTGTCAACTGTATTTTTCAAATATGCTTTTCCTGCAAGGCAGTGACATGGTACATGAAACAAATTAGTTGTAAAAGGAGCATATTCAAGTCCCTTGTTCAAAAATCAGAAAGCGAAACTATCTAAAAACAATCTACATCTTGCATATTACACTGTCAGAACAGATGTAACTTAGTGACTTAGGAAGAATTGATTTGGAAGAATGTTGGAGTTGTAGAGCTTGAATTGCCCTACAAATACCAGGCCATTTAATAGGACTAAATTCGATTCAAGTTAGCTGGATGCAAGAGGCATAATTCTAAAAATCAATTGCAATAATTGTTGATTTTTTTTATTAAATTGATTCTTTAGCTGTCAGCTTTTTTTTAAAGTGCATGTTTGGAGCATGAACAAGATTTGGCATGAGAGTAAGCAGGTTGCTGACATGAAGTGTTCATATATGCACTCAAACGAAGTTACTGATATTATGGCTGACTTGTTAGACTGTTCTTTATTCCTTCTGAGCTCTGTTCTGCATTCGTTTCTGCTGCTATACTGTGTATCCCTGCTTCTTTCTACTCTGTTTCAGATAGTTTGCCTTGACAGAATCTTGGCTTTGACAGTCAAGATCTTTCTTCAAGACTTGGCACTTAATTTTGTGATTCTCAATGTTACGTTTTTATGTGGATAAGCAAATAAGCTCTATATTAAAAGCAAATTTGCCAGTGCAACGTTACGCTTGGCCCAGTAATATGCAATTTTAAATCTTCTCTTCTGTAAATCCATACAGTTCTTTAGTGTGAGCCTGCTAATTGTAAGATTATTGCACAATACTTTACATAGTCAAAATCTAGTCTTCATAAAGCTTTATAGAGATAGAGACACTGAATGTAGAAAATGTTTAAAACAAGTTCCTAATCTTTTCAGGTATTCACCTTAGATTCCGGTGATTTTATGTTAAACACTGTCACAATACTTGCAAAAATGTTTTGATAAATGGTGCAGTGGGCCATTTTCCTCACCTTAATGCTGGATTCGTTTGTTTTCCTCAGTTTTCACTTAGCTAGTTCAAACAAATAGCTGGCTTAAATTTTCTGCTAATGTCTGTACAGTACCACTTATAACCAGAGGAAAGTGCTCAGCTTTATAAGAACATTATTATTAAATGACAAATGAGCACATAAAACTTGAGAGACTTGCAATCAACATTGGTGCCATTACTGTGATAGTGTAAATGCTTTCCCAATTCCTGAGCAGTAGCTAAAATGCAGAGGACTTCTGGTTGCAAGTGCTCATTTCCAGCTAGCCATGTTCTGCAGTGCCTCAAAGACCCCATTTCAGAACAACCCCGGTAACAGTGCTCTGTAATAACAGACCTAAAGATAGCTAAACCCCTTAATCTGTAGCAGGCTGGATTTTGTTGGCCCCAACCAGTTTTAGATGACTGGATGTGTTCTTCCCTGGAAAAAAAACAAATAGTGATGTAAATAGTGTTTGCTGTGCAGAATAAACTTTTAGTCCTAAATTTCTGTCTCTACTAGTTTTGTACCTATCCAGATTTTTTTGTCACTAAGCCTGTGTTCCTGGCATGCAGTGTCTTCTCAGACCTTTGTAATACTTAGTTCACCTAACAGTACTTGTGTATTGTTTCAAGCCTACTCTTTTGTCTTTAATATGTTATCGTGTGAGCTTTTCCCACCTCCAGATATGTCGTATCCAATACAGTCCCATTCAATTTAAAATCCATTGAAGGAACGAAGTAAAACAGTGAAACATTCCTCACTTCTGTGAAGGTACCTCAGCCTTCTCTTAGTACTGGATTGAATACAGGAAAGCTGGCTTAAATAGTTGGAGTTTGGCCCCCATGGCAACAGTATCATACCTCTGAACATGTGAGCTGTGCTGTGCTTGCTCTTTGTATTTTGCATGTGTATGTGTTTTATTTTTGTTGATGGGAAATGTTGCCAGATAAATACAAAGCCTTACGCAGTTGCAATAGGAACTTGCCTTCATGTAAGGAGCAGGGAGGGACTCACGCCTGAGATCACAGGCATCCTTCATCCTGCCCTTGGGATGAATTCCCTGATCGTGGCTCACTCCCTTCTTCCGGGCCCTCACTTTGAGAGAAAGGAGCTCCAGATGCAGTGGTTCATAAATGACAGTCCCGTAGCCTAAATGCCCAGATAAATACTGATATGGGAATGTACCTCCATCTAATCAAGTTTCCAGCACAGCTTGGAAAGAGGAGTTGTTCCCTTTTTCTCTATCTTTGGTGGACTTCAAGAATACAGTGCCCTAAACTGGCACAGAGAAGCAAATAGCCTGTAATGAGGCTTAGACACTTCCTACATCATCTTGTAAATCCATCCTGGATGGACTGTGAAGTGAACCTAGAAAGAATGTTAGACATTCTTTAAAAGAAAAAAAGGAAAAAAATGCATTTGCTTTCCTAATTTGTGTTCTCTGCTAGATTTAAAAAAAAAAAAGAAAAGAAAAAAACTAACCCTGTGAACACAGAAGAATTACAGATAGAAGAGGATCATAATTGGGGCAAATCAGATTTACAGTTTCAACTGAAGATTAGTTGCAACCAAAATGAAATTGATATCAAAGAAATAATCTGAATGCTCACTGAATTTTGAAAGAGACATTTGGAAATTTTTTATAATATCTTTTTTTTAAAAAAAGACTAAACTGTTGCTTAAGATTTCCAGAAACACTTAGTCAAAATAATTGGCTGACTACATCCTAAGCAAAATAGGCTATCAGAGGTGAAGGGGTTGATCTGCATGGCCAGCCAATCATGCCACAGTTCATATCCGAAAGCTGTTTTTCATTTTTAAACATGAGTGTAATTATATCTGTTTTGCTTGCCTGTGGGTTTTGGAATCAAGAGTACCAGGAGGAATATTCAGAGACCCTTCTGCTGTCCCCGACCATGCTTGAAAAACGAGCCCCCCTTAGTAGAGAGAGTGAAGGAAAAAGGGCTTGAAAAATTCAAGAGGCAGGAGATGGGCTTGGCGTGAGACAATCCAAGTGGCAAGTCTTGATTGCATTATTTAACAGCACAATCTGGAATGCTACAGAGCTTCACGTTTTATTCTGTATTCCACTATAGCATTTCATGTTTGTGCATGAATTGCTGCCAGTCAACTGGTGCCTACCTGTCTGCTGTCTTCCCTCATGTTTTTTTGTCTTCATTTCTTACAGCAGTCTTCAGCAGCTTTCAAAATTATAAATGTGACTCTTGTGATGGTCTAAAAAGCATTGGCCACTTTTACTCGATGCCTAATCAATGTGGTGCTCTTAGCCTCTTTTTTAGGAGAGAAGCTTTTCACACTGAAACGTGTGAAAACTGTCCTGGAGAAGCATCCGTGATGGTTCTCAAAATAACTCAGTTAAACTGTTAAAACTGTTACAAGGTCTATATAAGCATATTTGCTACTAGTGCCCGCTATCTATGCATTAAACCAGGAAAAAATATATATTATGCAAAAAAATTACTGCAAAATCTAGACCAGCAATGCATGTGAAATTTCTGTTTTCTCCTGACACAGATTTTGTTTCATAATATTTTTCTAATGTGTAACACTAGGATATTGTCTTGATTTCTCATACATACCCAACTTCCATCACCCTTACTGATAGTAATACAAATACAGATAAAAAAAAAAAAAAAAAAAGTGTTGGATTTAAAAAAATCCAGACTCTTTAAACTGCGCAAAATCCTGAGAATAGACTGTCCACAGATGATTTTCTTTTTTTAAAAAAGGCTTTTTGTTAATATTCTGGTTTTCGTAACTTATTTTGCCGATATAAATGAAGTTTTTTTGAGAGTTTTCCAATAATGACAATTATCCTATTAAATTTCTTTTAGATTGAGATAAAGGAACTACCTCATTAAGTTTTTTCATTAAGTTTTTAATATTTTTATATGTTTTTAAAAATTGATTTACTATCAGGCAAATCTGGTTCAAGATACTTATATAAGTGACTATTTTTAAATGTTATTACTGTTTCTTGAATGAATTTTTTTCCTCAAAACATACTTTCTTTTTGTGAATGACAATTGTTTGAACAGGTATGTGCAAACCCTTCTGATGAGTATTTAGCATGTTAAGAAAGACTTGGAGGTGCCAGATCTTTCTGTCTAAACTCTGGTTTTGCAATTAGTGCAATAAGGAATATGCTTTGAGAACTAAATTTATTTAGAAGTAGAGAGATATAGTTCCATTCCCAAGCTTTTAGTTGGAAGGCAAGGGAAAAGTAAAGTAATTAAATTTAGTGCAGTGACTTTAGTATAAAGCTTTATTTTAAATGAA
The DNA here is from genome assembly GCA_032273925.1 of Rhynchotus rufescens. Lineage (NCBI taxonomy): Eukaryota > Metazoa > Chordata > Aves > Tinamiformes > Tinamidae > Rhynchotus > Rhynchotus rufescens. The sequence goes on along the minus strand of JAVCKT010024970.1, from coordinate 243 downwards.
TGCCTCTTGTAAAAGGTAGTATGCCTGTAGTTGAGGATGTTTTTCAAATATTTAAGTCTTTTCCTCATCTAAAACTGGAGATTGCTTATTATAGCATAATAGAGTTAAAAAAGAAAAATTGTCAAGATTTCCTTTCCCAACTTAATTTTCTATAAATGGGGAAGGATAGATTTCAGTTTGAAATTTGGAATGCTAAATAAAGCTAAAAGATTACAAAAATGCAATGACTTTCCTGGACATACT
>JAVCKT010024968.1:0-21865 GCA_032273925.1 Rhynchotus rufescens | reverse complement strand
GGTTTTTTTTTTTTTTTTTTTTTTTTTTTTTTTTTTTTTTTTTGTGAATGGAGGGCAGGCGGCTGCCGCTGCGCATGCACCGCGCCCCCCGCCCGGTCTTGAGGTAACGGCGGCTGCAGCCAAGGGGTGGGGGGGGCGCCTCACAGGCGGGGGAGTGGGGGGGGGGGGCAGGGAACAGGACGGGGGGGGGCTTCTGGCCCGGCCCCATAGTGACACCCCCGACCCCTCCCCCCTCCTTGGTCGCTGGCAGCCGCCCCAGATACCCCCCCTCCCCCCAGGCCCCGCAGTCGTTGCCCGCGGGGGCGGCCGGACCTTGGCCGGGCCGAGCGGGGCGCGGGCGCCGCTTCTCCTTTTATGGCTGCATCTGAGCGAGCTCGGGCCTCGGGGCACAGGCGAGAGGGGAGAAGGGGGAAAACAGGCTGCAGCTGCTGGTGGTTCCCCCCGCCCCTTCCCCGTGGCGCAACTGAGTACTGAGAAAATGTTAATCAGTGCAAATAATCGGTTTGCTTTAGCATTAGGCTTCCTTTTCCTGCCTTCCGACCTGCAGTTCTAATTCTCTTGGTTGCGGTATTGCCATCCACGCATGTCCTGCCACTCAGGCATTGCAGCTCCTGCCTTTATGCTGGCGACAGCTATGTGCACGTGCAAGTAGAAGCCATATGTTAGAATGGCAAGCTGTGTATGCAGCATGTAGATTTGTTTTGTGGCTCTTGCTTTTTGAGAAGGTAAAGGAGATACGAGAGAGATGTGTAATTTACACAAATCTACCAAGAGAAAGGAGATCCTGTTTAATGAAAGTGAGACAACTTGGGTTGTCTCAGCTTTTCCTGAGCCTTGTGCAGGTCCTCCTGGGCCTTGTGGTGGGGTGCACTGCAGGCAATGGGAAGCAGGCCCTCGGGGCCAGGTTCTCAAATGGTATTTAACCAAGAGGTGCTTTTCTGCTTTGAGATGTGAGCTCTGGTGGATGTCTTGCCCTGCTGGCACCCGCTGCAGGCTCAGAAATGTCCTTCAGTAAATGGAGGCTCAGCCCTCGGGTGGAGCAGAGCTGACTGCAGCGCAGGCCTGTTTGCAGAGACCTTCCGGCTGCTTGCAGGCAGGTTGCTTACAGTGAAAATGCAGTAAAAACAGTTATTTTTTTATATATATATATATAAAAATACACACACACACACATATATATATATATGCCTAAAGACTCATCTCCAGAATATGAGCTGAGCTCTTTCTCATTTTCTGTCTTATTTGTATAATATATCCTTAAAAACTTGTATAGCACTTTGGTAAAAACTGATCTATATTATTTCTTTAGTGCTAATATGAACATTGTTTGTTAAGTCAAATGTGCCTTAGAAGAAAAATTCTCTCTCAATGAGCGTGTGCTCTGAGACTGGCTATTTAGATATGTGTGCTTGTCTCGGAGGGCAGAAACCTTTCCAGTTGGGAACAGTGTTTATGGGTCATGGGCAAATATCGCTTAACAAGGGAAGGACAGAGGAGGGAGAAGCTTTAAAGAACAGCATATCTGGGTGATACAGAAAAATATCACCGTGTTTCAGATGGAGGATACGAGTGCCTTTTTTTAAGAATAGAATATGGTTACTAAAAATGTGGCTTATTTATTGGTCATGTTCTTTGCAGTATAATCATTTTGAAATAGTCAAGCATAAGAATTCTGTGTTCATCATTTTAAAAACTAGCGAATAAACAGATGATGGAAGAAAATGCAACTTAATACAAAAACAACATCTCGTTGTACTTAGTGCTGGAAAGCAGCTCAGAGCTGCGTGATGCAGATGCCTGAGCAAAAATCCTGCTCTGCTCCCATTGTTTCCTGGCACTGGCAAATGCACAAATTCTGAGCCTTGATCTGAGGTTTGGAAATGTGTAACGCTGCATCAATGTGGGAGTCAAACATCTCAATGAAAGGCTTCTGGGCACGGATGCTGGATCCTGTTTTTTGAGGCCATGCAGCCCCGGGGAGCCCCTCGTTGCGGCACAGGAAAGCGTCTCCCCAGGCCCCGGTGCTGCCGCTCCGCTTGCACGGCAGCTCTGGGGGAAGCACAGCTAGAGCTGCTGACAAAACCCCAGCAATAAAACTGAAAGAGGAAATAATGAAGAATTATTCATTAAATGTGTGTGAGGAGAGGAAGGAAGTGGGGATTAGCTGTGTAACGCTGGGGAGAGCGTCGGCAGCAGCAGAGCTCAGGATATTGCTGCTGCTGCTCCCAGTTGGGTGGATTTTTTTGTTTGTTTTTAAAGTAATCTTGAAATAATAAAAAACTTCTTGAATTAATCTCTCCCTCCTCTTCCTTCTGGCTCTCCCCCAGCCCATCCTATATCCCACAGGCTCTTCCCTCTGGACAAAGCGGGCTTTTGCCCCAGCCTAGCAGTTATGCTCTGCTCGTGCTGGGCTCCCTAGAGTTGCAGGTGAAAGCAGTAGCTGCCCAGAGCTGCCCCCATGTGAGACTGGGGCAGATGGACAGAGCCCCTGAATTGGAGCGAGTGTCACCTGGCCAGTGTCACATTGCCTCTGCTCCCAGAGCCACAGGATGGCAAAGGAAAGCGCCTGGTATCGGGAGACGTGCGCTGCGCCCGCACGTGTGCGGGTCAGGGGTGCAGAGCTCTGCCCCACGTCCCTCCTCGTGCTGGAAATGAGCAGCTGGTCGTGTGAAGCCTGTTGAAACCCCCGAATGGATGCAGGTTTCTGAACAAGGTTTCTTCACTCAAGGGGCTTGTGGCCGGACGTCTTGCTCGGAGCCGCTTTCCCTCTGGTGCTCCCGTGTGTCCTTGGGGAAGCGGAAGAGCTGCCCGTGTGCGGTGGCGGGCGGCCCCCTTGTTTTCCACAGGGCTCTGCGTTGCCTCAGCTGAACCGCTTGGGTTGGGTTTGTATTATTTGCTCTACTGAAACCATATGTAGCAGTGAAATATTTGTCCAGCTCGCACCGCCCTTTCCTAGGACCATCACTATCTGTCTCCCTTTTTTCCTTTCCCAGTGAGGACAAAAAATACTCATTGTCTAGCTTGACACTTTGTGATCCTCCTGTGTGTCCCTTGGCCTGTGGACAAGCTGAGGCCACCATGGGCCTTTCTGCCCGGTGCCAGCTTGAGGCCTCGGGGCTGGGCAGTTCGAGGGGGGCTCTGCAAGGGGCAGCCCCTGGCAGCTCCGGGAGCGGCGGCTCCGTGGGGCTGGCACAGGGATCCGCACCAGGAGTTCCCGGGAAGCGGCTGCGGTTACTGCGGCAGCGTCCAGGGCCTGCTGGGACGGGGACCCCCGGGAGGCATCGGATCATCTGCCTCTTGTGCAGGGGCCAGACCCTCCGGCCTGCTCGCGGGGTGGCCTGGGCTTTTCCTTGTTTCCTTGGGAATGCCGGTATGCATTGCAGGCATGGAAACTCTAAATTGGAATTTCCTTTCCTTTTTTTTTTTTTTTTTTTAATATTTTTTTTTAATCTAACCCTTTTATCTTACCTACCTACCTCTTAGAAATACGCCATAAAAACCTGGGGGTGGATCTGCCTCTCCGTGCACTGAGGTGAGCCATGCATGGGATATCCCTACCTGGCTGCGGAATTCAGCCAGTGCCTGATGTGTCTGCTGCCTTGAGTCCAGCGATGGCTCTGGTCATAGGTGGAGTGCAGAAAAGGTGACCCTAGGGATTTGTGTACAGAGCTGGTGTCTGATATATGTGCCCTATGCTGGCCAGATGGGCTGTGGAGGTGCTGCTTTTGGGTGTCCCCCGTACCCTGCCAGCAACACTGGCTTCTGCCCCTGCTTTTCCAAGCTCTGTCAATGTGAAGATGTTTTCTAATATTGATCGATTCTCTGTGAGCTGGCTGGCTCTGAGACTGAAAATCTGAATAACTTGTCCTTGGCTCAGATAAAAATTCCTCGGAGGTAGACGCGCGCTCTGCGGTGGTGCCTTCCCGGAATAAATGATCTTGAAGAAATGATCTGTGATCTCTGCTGCTGCCAGGCTGGCAGAGCAGCCAGCCCTGCTATCGGGCAGGGGTGCTCTCCATCTCCCATATGGGTTTCCCAGCTGTGGCTCCCAGAGGGACACAGCCCAAAGCGGCATCCAGTTGCGTGTGCAAGTGCTGTTGTGTCCGGAAGCATGCAGCAAATATCCTGATTTGGGCAGAATAAGACCAATGTCTGCCTGATAAAGACAAGGCGTTTATACCAGGAGATATCAGAGATATCAGGAGATGCCTATGTCAGTCTATAGACAGGAGGGAATATTTCTCTCCTGTTGTGTTTATGAAAGTTGTAGCAAAAGGGAATATGCTTAATTGCAACACAGCACCCAGATTAGTTAATAGCATATCCAAGGTTATGGTTTAATATGCAAAAAGTTGATTGAGAAGCAGTGTCCATATTCTGCGAAGAGCCATATAGTCACATATTCTGCTGTATGCTATAAAAACATTTTATATTATAGATTTTTGCTATTTCCCCCAGGGTTGGTGGTGATTAACTTCATATTTTAACCATAGCTCCTCTGTGGCCTGTAGCACTAATGCAATTTGTGTCTCCTATTTTCATCCTCTTTTGGTATTTTTTAACTGCCTAGATTTTGATGTAATGTGTGCATATATAATATGTATTATAACGGAAAAGGATGGAAAAAGTATCTTCAGGGATTTATAACTTCTGGACTAAGTGGCAGTCCAAGATACTCTTCCAAGCTAAAATTCCATTAGGAAAACACCGCTGCTCAGCGGGCTGGCGGGAGGGTTTTGGAGGCGGCCGCTGCGCAGCGCGCGGGGCGCTCGCTGGGCCCGTGGCCGGGAGCCGCACGCTGCTCCCTCCTCTTGGAGAGGTTCCTAGCTCAGCACAGACCTTCGCTGCCGGGCGAGGACACCAGTCCCTATCGATTCCCATTTAGCTTGCAAAGCTAATGAAAATAATAAGGAAAAATAAAAAAAAAGTGGGGGAAGAATCAAGACAAGCATCGTAGCCGTTCATCTTTTCGCCCGGGAGTCCTGGGCTGCGGCGCTGCAGCAACAGTAATGCTGTCCTCCCCTCTTTGAAGTGGGGCTGGATATTACAGAGTCGCATACTTGTGTATAATTACCATATTCTGACACTTGAATATTTTTCTGACTAACTTCCTCCTGTCCTTGCTTTGAAAATACCCAGATTTTATCCATTAAAAAAATTATAGGCTGGAAAATACATGACTTCAAAGGAATTTTTTTCCCATAACGCTTAAAAACCATTTTGCTTTTGCAGCCTTAGCCTGTTGCCTTTCACAGAATCTAATGGGTTTGGGTTACTTTTCTCCACCAAAAAGCCCTAATGTTGTATGTCACAGTGGGGCTGTAGGGCAGTTGGGCTGGGCCTGGCTGGGCTGGATGCAGCAGCCCGCACCCTGTCCGAGCCCCCCGGCTCCACCAGGGACACAGACTGATTAACAGCGTGTAACGTGGCAATCTGAGCAGGAAGAAAGGAAATGTTGATTGGTTTATGGTTTGCCTTTTGCTCATCTCCTAAAGCTTTCTTTTCTTTTTTTTTTCCTCCATTTTTTGTGACTTAAGTGATCTCGTTCAGGCATCTTCTGACCTGTGGCTGCCGCTTCCCGTGGTGCGGGTGCCGGCGGCGCTGGGGTGCGGGTGCCGGCGGCACTGGGGTGCGGGTGCCGGTGGCGCTGGGATGCAGGTACCGGCGGATTGGGATGCAGCTGGCCCAGGAGCAGCAGCTGGGGCTGCCCAGCAGCTCCGGCAGCCTCGGCAGTGCCCTCGGTCCTGGCTCTGCCTGCAGCAGCCTTCCTCCCCAGCCTCACCTGCCTCACTTGCCCACACACTTGCCTGCTCCATAGTGTTTTTCCCCTCAGTAAATGAGAAGTTAATTCGCAGGCAGGGAGCACGAGAGTGAGGATGAGGAGCTGCTAGCGGAGCTCGCGGCTCGCGTTCTTGCCTCTGTTTGGGTTAGCTTCGGAAATATTTTGTTGTGAGAAGCTCCAGATGGGCTCAAATGCCCCCGGGGGAGGAGGAAGTGGCTCGGGGAGCAAGTTAGTCACTTGCTGGCAGAGGAGGCTGCCGGGCCGAGCGCGGGATGAGGCGAGTGGGCAAAAATAGGCCGAATTGTGAGTGTGCCGGGCGAGATTCTCTGATGGAAAATACTCTGCCGTCCTTGTGCGCCTCTCGAAGTTCTGTGCAGCTTTTAGTATCCATGAAACAAGTGCAAATGTGGGAGAAATTGAAACTAAAAGAAGAGGAACTAATAGAAGGGCTTGTTTGCTCAACTTTATGGGAATTATGAGATTTACATTTCAATCTGATCTGAAGTCCCTCTTTTCCTGTCTAAAAGCTGCCTACTGCCCATCTAATGTACACTAACACTTTCTGAGACTGTTATCTCTTGATATTTTTGGAAAGAACTGGTGTTAGGAAGGAAAACTACTGAAAAATGTTATTTGTGGAGATTTAGACCTGCTCATTATTTGGTTTTGTGAATTCCTGTGCATTAAAGAGCACTTTGCAGGAGACTCCCCATACTCCAGGGGATGCCGTGTGTCCCCTTTGGGCCCCAGGTGTGGTCGCAGCCTGCACGCACTTACCTGTCCACACAGTAATGCTGCTTCTGCTTCACCAAGCAGGAATCTGCCTGCCCTGCCGATCCCTTCGCTGAGTCTATGCTGCTAATGGAGTTTCTTTTATTATTCTGTTGGATGCTCTTAGTGCCACAGGCAGGCATTATTTAACGTGGATGCTGCAGAATCCCCTGAAGGTTTAATATTCTGTGATAGGCATTATGGATGTGGCTGAGCCCTGCTGGAGGTTTTTGTGCTGCAGGGATTTGCATGGGTTTTCATAACTGGACAGCGTGTTTTGCCAGTGGGGATGTTTCTGTTTTGAAAGTCCAAGGCGAAGTGCAGACGCATAAAAGCGTGCGACTCCCCAAAACAACTGCCTGCCTATGGCTGCTTAAACTGCTAGAGCAGGTCGCTTGAATGTTTAATAGGTAGAAGGGAACTTGCCATTAGAGCTGGAGGTCTCAGTTCAGGTTACGTCCTGTGTTGTTTGGAGAGGGGAGCGCCCTGGGCTGTCACCTCCCACCTCTGTGGCCCTGCAGGAGCGAGGTTGGAGCCCTCCAGGAGAGCTTGGATCTCTGGGGTCATGTCACCCAGCAGAGAGGATCACACTCTGTCACAGCAAACTCAGCTGACATTTAATCTTGTGCAAAAGCAAAGCAAAGTCCTGGTCTTGGGCCCCATCAGTCCCTTGCAGGCTAGGGAAGAGGATCGCTGTGGTTGTGTCTGCTTCATTAGATGTGCTTTATCACAAAGATGCAGTACTTGGCAGCAAAGACAGGCCCGTGCTGTCTCTTCCTCTCTTCCTTCTTGGAAGACGTGCTGGCTCCTGATAAAATGCAACTGCTTGCAGACATGCAGCTCCTGCAGCCACGGAGCCCCGAGCACAGCCCCGGATCCGGCGCACGTGTGGCCTGGAGTCAACCTGGAACTTCCATCCGGATCTTGCCGTAGAGACAGATTCCTGCACATCTTCCTGCTCCGGCATCGGAGCGAAGCGTCAATGCTGCAAGCGCGGGCGCCGGTGGAGCTGCCGCGAGGAGGTTCCGGCACGTTGTCCTGCACCGCGCGCTCCTTCCTGGCCTGCGCTCCCAGGCCGTGTAATAATATTTATATACAAATGCTGACTGTGATTTTCCACCCCGGAAAAAGGAGATGTCATTTAAAAGTGCTGTACGTGATGTAAAGCAGAGATTTTTGCCTTGTGTGTTTGCACATGGAGTGTGGGAGTTTTAATTGTTTGAAAAGGTATCATTTAAAAATATAACATTCTAGCTATATAAGCCCATTCTAAGGAAGTAAAGGTCATTTTGCTTTTGAAAGTTGATCTTGGGAGAGAAAAGAGGTTCCTGACTTGTGTTGTTGTACCCCTGCTTGACATTTTCTAAAAACATAAGGCAGTGAATTGTGGAGTTGAACCACTCTGGAGACCCTTTCTGTGCTGGATCCTGTAACGCAGGTGCTGCTACCGTGGCTCAGTGAAAAGCCATTTTTTCCCCCAAAGATGGATGCAAAGCAGACTCCTGCATCTCGCAGCAGCGTGTCTTAGTCTGACCGTGCAGTGATCACACTGACCGTCTTCAGCTCGTCCAGAGCCAGTTTTCCAAGCAGTCCTAAGGCAAAGTCGCTGCTGTGGGCTCCAGAGGAGGCTTTGGAAATGTGCAGTTTCCAGCCCAGGGCTGGGCCGTTGCTTTCCTGCAGAAACTTGGGCTCCCGAGGGCTCCTCGCGGATCGGATGTGTGCAGAGCGCTGTCTCAGGGGGCCGAGATGTGTGAGTTCATCTGCAGACCCAATTGACCAAAGAAGGTTTGGCTCGTGGCTTTGCTCTATCCCACTGCAGTGATGGAAGCCAGATGTGAGGATCCTAGATCTTTAAAGTTCCTGTTTTTCTTCTTTGCAGTTCTTTGAAGCTGGGGTTGGCTCTGTGTCCTCCTGGTGCTGTGAGCCCTGCATCCTGGTGCAGCTCAGGGATGTGGAATTACCTGGTCTTTGTGGGCAGCAACGGGCTCAGTTCCCAGGAGGAAGGAGGTATATAAATATGCCTGTAAATAAGCTCTCTGCTCCAAAGTGTCCATCGGTGTTGGGCCCCTTGGAGCATCCCAGGACTCCCGGTGTGCCCAGCTCTGCGCGCGTCGTGTTCTCCAGCCGCGTTCATGACCTGAAGCACCAGGAGGTTCCTGTGGGACATGGGGCTCCATGGGCAGAGATGCCCTGGAGGCTTCTCCTACAGGAATGCCTGACAGAGCTAAGGATTGCTACCAGCAGGGTTTAAAAATGAGGAGAAAACCGGCTCTGTGGCTGGAGCAAAGTGGGGCTGCCGCCCCGCGGCCCCCTTGGGCTGCAGAGCCCCCAAACGGCCTCTCTGCTGTGTAGAAAACCACCCATGAGAGATGTGGGAAGAGCAGGGAAGGATTTGCTGGGCTTTTCAGGCATAACATATTGTGGAAAAGAAGCTTGGAACAGATGCACCATCATTTATTCCATTTATCATATTAAAAATAAAGAAAAGACAATTTCAGCTCATTTAGTGCTTTATTAATTCAAATAACCAGCTTCCCAATCAATGCGGATGACAAACACCCAGAACTTCCCCCATCGTTTGGCAGGAGTGCTTCCAAAGGGAATGAGACTGCCCTTGTTCAGTGCCTGGTTGCGCCAAAGCCTGCCCTGCTCCCAAACTTGGTTTAGATAGGAGAACATTATACTCTTCTTAAAGTGTTTGAGGGATTTTTTTCATCCGTTTGAGAAGATGCAGTTGGAAGGAGGAGGCCTGTGCAGGAAACGCTCTCAGAGGCCGGTGCTGGAGCAGCATCTTTGAGCAGCTTTTGTTCTCATTCGTTGTGGGGTCTCGATTGATTTTTTTTTTTTTTTTTTCTCTTTTTTTTTTTTCTCTTCCGTTCCAAAAATATTGATTTATGAAGTGATGCAAGAGGCTGGGTGAATAGTTTTACCGAAGCGAGCACAGCATTGTCCAAATAACTGCCTGGGAAGGGAACCGAGGGGAGGATCAGCTGCTCTACTTGTGCAGATGTTTCTCATCTGGAATACAGACCACTTCTAGCTTTATTATTATTGTTGTTTATTTCTGATGTTTTTATTTTACTGAGATTGCCAGCAATGAAGCAGTACTCAGAAATTCAAGCAACCAATGTGCAGCTTGTGCTTTGGTAATACTCAGCTACGATTTGAGGTTTTGACCCCTTTCCTCCCATTTTCTTTATAGTAGTGACCCCCAGTTCAGTGTTCTTACTGGGAAGCCTAAACCTGCAGGTTTCTGCATGGGCCTTGCCCATCCCGTCGCAGCAGCGGCTGAAGCACCCGGGATTTCACAGGCGCTTTCATGCTGGCCGCCAGCCTGTGGGTGCTGAGGAGCTGCTGGCTGCCTTTGCCACCCAGTGCTGCCGTCCCTGCATTGCTGTGGAAGGAGTCGGGGTGCTCAGCGCCTTGCCCTGCTGAATGCCTGCGGCTGCCCTGGCAGGGAAGCGCTGCTGTATGGATGGAGCGAGCTTGGTGCTGCTTTATTTCAGTAGAGACGTGCCAAGGGTGGGTGCAAACCTTCCACGGGTTGAATAGCAAGGACCCAGCTTACGTGGTGACTCCTGCTCTGGCATTAATTTAGTGTTGGTTTTTAAATGCGTTGCTGCTTCTTTTTGGAAGATGCTGGACTTGCTGCTTCGCGTGCGTGTGTCGCAGCCAGGCGCCCATTCCGCACTCGGCGCTGACGGGGATGCTCCGTGGTGCACGCCTGCTGCTCTCCTCTCTGCCCGTTCGAAGGCAGTAAGATTCATTCGAGTGAACCCAAGCAGAGCCAACAACCCCGCTTTATTGCTCCAGGTTGTTTTATTGCTCCAAACTTCTCGAGGGGACATGACTGTGCAAGATAAGCATGCGTGCACGTGGTTTTACACCCGCAGATGTGCACAGGCTGTACAGTACTGCTGTGCTTTGTAGTTGAAAAGGCGGGAATTGGATATCCAGGCTGGAATTTGGTGGTGGTGGTGGGGAAAGTAGAGCTGGTCGGTTTTATGCTCATTGTGGGGTGCTGAGGATGTAGACTGAGGATGCCCTGGGTGGGCTCTGGCTCATGGAGCTGAAAATGGAGCAGGGAGAAAGGAGAGGAGCAGAATGCAGCCGAAATCCGTGTCCGGTTCGTTGCAGCACCTCTGCCGCTGTTGCCAGCCGCAGTGCGCTCGCTTGGCGAGCCCAAGAGAAGCCCGCTGGTTTCTCCTGCACTCCCTGGGCGCTGTCCTTAACGCAGGGGCATTTACTGCATACCAGGAGCTGCCAGGCTGAGAATGCCGCCCCGCGGAGGAAGGAACCAGCCCGCGCTGTCCAGACACCCCGGCCGTGTTCTCGCCATTGGAATAGTGGCTCTGTGTGCCCGCTGCAGGATCCCCGGCGAGCCTTGGGGACGCCCGCGGCCCTTCTGCCTGTCCTGGGCACACACCTGCGGGCAGAGCCAGCCCGAGTGTGCCCGCAGCAGTGTGCATGTATGTGTATACATATAGGTGCATGTTATATGTATGCACATGCATTCCTGCACATGCAGTGTTTGCATGCATGCGGTACTGCTAGCGCAAGCATGCATATGTAAAATATAAATATATGCAAAAACATATTCCTGCATGTGCAGTAGATGTGCGCGTGCGTTGCTGCTGGTGCAAGAATGCACATACATAATATTTGTAAATATATGTAATGTATTTTGGCACACGCAGTGTATGCCTGCATGCATTGCTGCAGACGAGAACAACCTCAGCAGGCAGCGGAAGGCGCGAGCGCGAGCTCTGCGCGTCTCGGGCCCCTGGCTGCAAGAGGAGGGAGAAACCCTCCAGGCTGGCGCGCAGCCCGGGGCGCCCTGCTCGCCAGAGCGCTGCCCTGGGGCCCGAGCGCAGCTCCCGCCCGAGCGCTGCCTTTCCAGCTCCCTGGTGTCCGCGGATGCCAGGAAAGTGGGCTGAAGTCAAGGATGTGATAACCTTGATCAGAAGTGCCCAATTTCTGCCTGAATGAAGATAACCAGGGGAGGAAACCGCAGGGAAATACTCTGCGGCTGCTTCTCTAGCTTGTTGTAACGTGGTGGTTGATGTGCGGTGGCTTTTCTGAGTTCATTTCTCTCCTCCCTTCAATGATAACTCATAGCTGCACATTGATTAGTTAAGTTTGGGGGGAAAAAGCCCTGCGGGAAAACTGGATGCTTTAGAGGAGGGATTCCTGAAATGAGTCCAAAGCAGAGCTCCTGGGCACGGGCACCTTGCCTGCTTCCAGACGCAGAGTTTCATTAAGAGAGAGCCAAATTTGCGTTAATTGCTCTTCTAAGGTTACTTTCCTGTGCAGGCAAGTGTGGGGAGAAGCAGGACGGGCTGCGGCCAAGGGGCTGAGCCAGCGCTCGGGCTGCAGCTCCCGCACCGTCCCGTCCCGTCCCGCCTCCTGCGCGGAGCTTCCCGGCGGCTCCTCCGGCCGCTGCTCCCCGGTGGCCCCGTGCCCGGTGCCGCCCGCGCGGCCGCCAGCACGGACGCGGCTCCGTCTGCTCCAGCAATCCCTGCTCGTATTGAAAAACCACTTGGAATAATTCGGCAGCCACTTCCCAGCACAAACTGGCGCTGGGGCTGACCAGGCATTTGCTTTTACTCCGGATGTTCCTGGGTTTCCAGACACTTAATGGCAATGCCAGTGTCTGCACTTGGAGGGCGAGCCGGAAAGTTCCCGCGCGCTCGTGCGCGCCAGCGGTTACGTGTGAGCAGCTCGGATGCTGTTTGCACCGAGCCTTGGCCAGACGCTGCCTCCAGAGGGCCCTTGGCCTGCAGGGTTTTTCTGTTTATCTGTATTGGTTCTTCTTTTATTATTGCTGTTATTGCTATTTCTTTGGAGTTTTTAAAGCCTTTTTTTTTTTTTTTTTTTAACACTTCCATCTTTCTATGCTAACCATAATGCTTAAAAACCTTCTTAAGACCTAAAACAAGACTTCCATAAAATCACGGGATCCCAAATTCTGTGAATCTCAGGAGATTCAGCGTCAGGCCGTGAGGGCAGCCCCTGGGCTTTGCTCAAACCCGTGTGATCCCGCGCTCTGGCAGGTGCCGGTGATGGCAGCGCGCGACCCGGCACGTCCCGCGTCAGCAGCCCCCCGAGGCACCGCGAGCCCTCGGGGATACGGCACCGTGGGGCAGAGCCCGGTTCTTGAAACGTCACCCGTTCTGCTGGATCGCTGCCCTGGACCCATCCAGGTAAATGGGGCTTTGCTGCAGGCTGGCATTTTATGGAGGCCTTTGCGTGCTTCCTCCTGCAGTTCTTGGGATTTTGTCTTCGAGGTCCTTTTAAAGATGTGTCAAAGGAAAGCTGGCATTGACCTCGGTACAGAAAGCTTTCACATATTCACAGTTGTTTGGTGCTTTTCCAAGGGATTCGCTGCCACGGGACGTATTTAATGGCTCTTTTGGAAGTGGGTTTTTTGGGCCCGGGCTGCAGCCAGGCATGGCCAGTGAAACCTTCCTTCCTGCCCGAGTGGAATTGCCATTAACTCCTGAAGAGTTTTCAAGAAGTTGTTTCTTTTTTTTTTCTTTCTTTCTTTTTTGGAGGCTGTGGAGTTCTTCCAAGAATTTTTCAATTTTTACAAATTAAAATACAGTCTAAGCCAGACGCCAGCTGAAATGTGCTCGCTGGGTACCGGGCGGCCAAGGCCGCGCGCCGCTGCCCCGCAGGGCCCTCTGAAAGAGCTTTTCTAGAGCTAGCTGCTAAAAACACTTTCCAAAAAGCCCCACTTGCAGCTACTCTTGTTACTCACAATATCCTCGATGGGGAGGAATGTAAAAATAATTCCTCGGGAGCCTCAGCAAGCCCAGCAGAAGGGGGCCTTGTGCTTTCTCTGCAGACCTATAGATCCGAGCTGCAACTGAGGTGTGGCCAGTAAGGTGCTTTTCCAAAATCGGGAATTAGCTAAATTAGCTAAATTAGCTAAAACAGTAGTTAACAATCTGGGACCTGCATAAAACCAATGGGGTCATCCCCCACCCTGCTGCCCTCCAGCAAAGCCCTGCAGGAGCCACCAGCGCCGCGGAGGGGACGGAGAAGCCGGGAGCGGTGGCTGCAGAGCTGGAGCGCGTCGGCGCAGCCCTTTGCCCCCAGCCCGGGCTGCCGATCGCCAGCTTGTCTTGAGTCCTGCAGCTGCTTTTATTTCTGCTCCTGGGGCTAGAAGGGCGGCTGGAAGGACGTGGCTGGCCGCGAATTCCCGTGCCGGGAGCTGCAGCAGTGCAGGAGCTCGGTGGGTGAGCGCGTGTGCCGGGGCTGCACGTGAGCCCTCGCTGGGGACGCAGAGCCCCCCGTCCTGCCACCTCGGCCCCTCGCCCGCCCTCTGCACCCCCGGCCGAGGCTCTGTGCTGCAAATCCACCCGGGGGCTTCTCTCTCCCATCGCGTCAGCCTCCCAGCACCCTGGGCGCTCGCTCCCTTCCTCCATCTGTGCTCCAGATGCTGAGCCAGATGTGGGCAGCGCCGCGGCGGCGCCGCAGCATTGCCCCCTCCCGGGCTGCCAGTGACACTGTGACGCTGAGCCCGCTCCGGCAGCGGGGCGCGCGCAGGGTGCCCGCGGGGAGCTGCGGGCGCTGGGGGGATTCGTATTGCTGGGTGCCACCCCCTCATTTTACATTGCAAGGTGCCACCCCCAGGTGCCCACTAGGCAGAAAGTGGCAGTGCCACTTGGCTTGAGAAAGACCTCGGGGTGCAATAGTTTTATTCATATATATATATGAATATATATGAATAAATTTATGAATTTATGAATAAATTTATGGATTTATGAATTTTTATATATATATATAAATATATATATATATATATATATATATATAAAGCCCTTTCCCCCTCACCTAAGGCCAAAACTCCTCAGCAGTGACCTCCTCGCTGCTCGTGTGCCCAAAGCAGCTTTTGTGGCTGTGGGGGGGACACTTTTCCATGTGTAGGTGGCCAGCATGGGGACCTGAGCTGGGGACAGCTGGGAGGGGTGTCCCAGTGCTCAATGGATGGGGACACCTGGGAGCCAAGCAGAGTTGTGTGTCCCGGGATCCCAGGGGCCTTAGGAGCTGGGTCCTCTTTGCTCTTCTCACAGTGGGGTGATTGCTGCCCATGTGTGCAGATCGGGGTGAGGGCGCCGGGAGTGGGGCCCAGGGATGCCCCCGGCTCGGGCGGCACGGGGGGCAGGACGCCCGCGGCCGCAGTGGCTCTGGCCGGAGCGCGGCTCTGGCCAGGGCGGCCCTGGCAGGGCAGCAAAACCAGCCTGCAGCGTGTAATTAGCAGCACCGCAGGCTCGCCCGGCGGCGCGAGGTGCCTCGGAGAGCCCGCTGTGCGCCGGGCGGCGGGACAGTCAGGAAATCCGCTTGTTTTGCTCCTTTGGAAAGTTTTGGACCCAAACAGCAAGGCCAGGGCCTGGCTGTGGCGATGCAGGACTCCTCCCGCCGCCTGCGCCGAGTTGCGCTCGGCCTTTGCACCCTTATCCCTGCGCAGCACCAAACTCCATTAACGTGCACGCTTGCTTTATTCACGGCGCCCACACAAAGCCGGGACGATGGCTCCGCGCTGCCGCGATCCCGCCGGCTCCGCAGCCCGGAGCGGCGGCGCTGGGAAGGGCCAGGCTGGAAGCGAAGGCTCCCGCTGGCCGCGGTGCCGGGGCGCTCGCCGGGAGGGCGCCGGGCGCTGCGGCGGCTGCAGCCGCCCATGGGCGCCTTGCAGGGGAGCCAGCTTTGCTCAATAAATAAATACAAACAGGCTGCGGCCACACCGGCGCCAAGCAGAGCAAGGCTGCTGCTGCCGCGGTGGGGAGCTTTCGCCTGGCTCTACTTTAGCTTAGCTCGTTTTTAGCTAATTTAGCTAACTTTAGCTAGCTTAGCTAGTGTTTTAGGTAATTTAGCTAGCTTTTAGCTAGCCTGGCTAGTTCTTAGCTAATTCAGCTCGTGTTTTAGTTAGCTTAGCTAGTGTTTTAGCTAGCCTAGCTCATTTTTTAGCTAGCTTAGGTATCCTTTAGCTGTTTTTTGGCTATTTTTGCTATGCGGAGGCTCGGGCGTGGGACGAGGGACGGCTGTTGGGGCCGTCCCCAGCGGCGCCTACTCGGTGGCGGGCAGCGGGAGGAAGAGGATGGCCTTCTGGCCGCCGTGCGTGCGCGGCCCCGCTTTGCTGCTGCCGTCCTTCTTGAGGCCCACGAACCAGCGCTGCTCGGCGTGCGCCTTGGACACGTACGTGTTGTAGTGGTTCTCCTCGAGGCGCTCCAGGAACAGGCACTCGTCGCTGGGCAGCTGCTGCAGCGGGGCCAGCGCGGGCGGTGAGGGCGGCGTTTGGGGGCACCGGCGCTCTGAGGTTATTCCCCCCCGGGCCGCGGTGCCCCGGTACTCACGGCTCCGTAGAGGCGCCCGCCGGGGTCCATGGCGAGGTAGAGGCCGGAGGCGGCGCTGCGGATGTAGACCTCGCCCGCGCTGCGCGCGCTCAGCTGCAGCCGCACTGCGGGGCAGCAGCAACGCGGCCGTGAGCGGCCGGAGCGGCGAGCGCTGCGGGGCCGAGCACGGCGCGAGCGCAGGGCACCTCC
Source organism: Rhynchotus rufescens (assembly GCA_032273925.1). Classification (NCBI taxonomy): domain Eukaryota; kingdom Metazoa; phylum Chordata; class Aves; order Tinamiformes; family Tinamidae; genus Rhynchotus; species Rhynchotus rufescens. Next base: position 5,767 of record JAVCKT010024968.1, on the reverse strand, counting down.
CTGCCCACTCCCGGGCATCTTTGGGAAGCAAGGACCGGGTGGGCCCTACTTGAGCCCAGAGCAAGGGCTGTCTGCTGGTTTGGTCGTAGGAGGACGATGTGACACCTTGGGGACTTAGCCCCGGATCCAATGGACCTGTTTCTCTTGGGTTTGGATGCCTGCTCAGGAGCTGGCATTGGAAACCTGCCAGAGGGGCAAAGGCTGCAGGAGGCAGCGGATCCCCTGGAGCAGGGGACTTTTAGGGGGCTGTGGGGCTGTTCACTCTGTGGCTAATGGGGTGAAATGGAGAAAAGGTGGCAGGACGGAGGCGTCTCCCTGCAGACAGGACCTGGGCTGCACTGACGGTGCTCCTGGGCGTCCCGGCCTCCTGGTGCCTCCTCCTTCTGCAATGGAGGCAGGAGAGGCCCAGGAGTGCAGGGAAGCTGCTGCTGGGGGGTCAATGGCAGTGAGTCGAGTTGTCAGTTCTCTGCTCTCCTGCTTGGGAGGTTTTCAGGTTCTCGGGACGGTTCGAGGTAAAAGCACAAATTGTGGGCGCTCCGGCGCAAGCCGCAGCGCAGCCGCTCTGGCTATTCCCGTCCGGCCGCCCCTGCTCCCAGCTGTGTTTACCCGGCGCGAGCTCGTGCCCGCGGCACGTGGGCGGTGCTGGACGTCTGCTCCGCAGCAGCAGCGCAGGGAAAGGTCACGTCTGCGGACAGAAACCGCACGGACGCTTGTGGGCTCCAGGGGAAAAGTGCTTTTCTGGGAGGCTGCCCAGCACAGGTGGCTGCTCCCAGGCAGGGCCAGCCCGGCGGGAGCCGGTGCCGTTCCTGGCGCACACGGGGGTGGGAAGGGCTCGCAGTGAGGAGCAGGGCAGCTCCCGGGAAGCAGAGTCCCATTGGCGAGGGGATGGTTCTGCATCGGCTTTCGGGGCATGTGGATCTTTCGGTGCTCCTCTGGGCACCACTGTGCTTCCCTACTCAATCCCAAACCCTTCAGCCCAGCAGAAGCTCACGATGACAGTGCAGAGCGCAGCGGACGCTACTCAAATGGCAGTGGTGAAGTGGGGCTAGGCTGGGAGCTGTCGATCGCAGACAGGCTCTGCTGGCTGCCGCCTGTGCTGCTGGACACCCGTGTCCCGCAGGAACCCCTCTCACCACTAAGGGGAGCAGGCATTTCCCGAGGAGCCGGGCGCACGGCATGCAGAGCGCCTGGATAAAGCGCATCCTGCAGGAGGAGACGCCTTCCCATGCGAAGGAGCATGGCTGCGGGTTATTTCTGCAGGAGAAGGTTATTTCTGCAGCGCAGGGCTATTTCTGCAGTGCAGGGCTATTTCTGCACGAGCACAGCACTGTGCGAGCCTTGGAGCAGGGAGCGAGTGCCAGGTCTGTGCACAGCTGCACAGAGTGCATGGGATGTGCAGCCTTGGCCGGGGTCTGAGGTGGCCATGCTGCAAATAGCCCCTGGCTCCATCTGGGTGGCCTTGCTGCACATCAGTGTCCCCATGGGGAGACCCCAGCGCCCGCGCAGCCGGTGCGGGCAGGGGCAGGCCGTGCGCTTACCGTGCGGGTCGCTGCGGTCCCTGGTGCCGTCCACGCGCCCGTCGGGCCGGATGCGCAGGAAGTGGCCGCCGTTGCTGCAGTAGAGCAGCTTGGGCTTCTTGTAGCTGCCGGCCGGCGGGTCGAACCTCTCGGTGAGGGCGGCGAAGGTGCTGATGTCCCCCTCTGCCATGGCGCGGCCGCGGACGCGCTCGTGGGCTGCGGGAGAGGCAGCAGGTCTGGGCGGCCGCGCCGGGGGAGGCAGCGCGGCGCCCGCGCGCTCATTGGTTGTGGTCCGGACACTGAGGCTTTTAATTTTATCGCATTAAAGCCCTGTTTTCTTTCTGCTCGCTATTGACGCACGCACTAAAATTATACACCCAGGGAAAAAAAAAAAAAGGAGGAAAAAAACAAAAGCCTGTGAGCCGCAGGGCGCCCGCGGGAGCCCACGCGAGCAGGAAGCCACGGCAGCCGGCGCTGCGGCGGCAGGAGGGCGGCTTGGGTGCTTGGCTGTGCTCGGAGGCACTGCTGGGCACCGTCCCCCTCGGTGCCTCGGTGCTTTGCGGCTGTCTGTGCGGGGCACAGGCCCGTTTCGGCCCCAGCGAGAGGCCAGTGTCTCAGGGAGGTTTCCTGCGCTGGGCTCCTCCATGTGCTCTTACCAGCTTGGCACGTGTGGTCCGGCCTGGAAGCCAAACCTTTGCTACGGTAACTTCTCGCACACTTGTGGAGGAACAGGAGTGTGGAGAGAGCAAGACAGGGCGCCGTGTAAATGTAGAGAGCGGGAACGAGTGCAAAAGGCCTCTTTTCCCATAGCTATGTTATGTGGGGAAGTTATGTTGCAGGCCCCTGGACAAAGCGGTGGCCGCAGCCCGGCTGGGGTGCCCCGGTGCTCTCCGTCCCTGGATCGCGCTCCTGCTCCATCATGTCCCCTCCTTGCACCCGCCACCGGCCCGGCTTTCCCCAACAGCCCCTGGCTCGGTCAGCAGGGGATTAGATAGAAAATCCTCAGTGCTTCACTGAGAATAAACCTCAGGCGGCAGCATCGTGTCATTTACTGGAACCGAAGCTTTTCCGGAGCTGTTAGCCAGGCGCGAGAGGCGCTGCCAGCAGCCGGAGCGGGACGAAGCCCTGTGGCCGGGAGCAGCTCGGGGAACGTGGCTGCAGCCGGAGCGAGCGGCGGGGGCTTTGTCGGACCGGCCCCATGGATCGGGGAGTACTTCCCGCTGTAGGGCAGGAGGAGGCTGAGCCTGGTTTTCCGCTTGCTCCTTTGCTCCCTCCACAATGACGGAGCGGAAGAGTTTGGCAGCGTGGGGGGCTGCAGCCTGAGCGTATGGGGGAGCTCTTAGGTGAACAGGGCTTTATCATGCTAAGGTTTCAGCATCCTCTGCTTGGATTTCCTTGCCCAGGAAGGAGGACCAGGCTGGATGCAGTAAGGACTAGAGAGTGTCAGGCGTTCCCCAGAGCCCTGGCCACCTCGTGCCCTGCAGCGTGGGGACAGCGCAGTCTGGGGCTGCCGTCACCACGTCCACGAGGGCCCCTTGGGTCGGTCTGTCAGTCTGTAATCCGTGTCCAGACCCTGCGTCTCCTTGCCGCAGCTTTGCATGTTGGCTGACTTCTGGCCTGAATATTCCTATGAAAATCGGGACCTGTACTGCAGCTCAGTGCTAGGACAAGTCTCTCTTGTTCTCCTCCTTGCCTGGCAAACAGAAGCCCTTCCCAGATGCTGCATGTCTGGCAGGGCTGCAGAGCCGGTACGCCCGGCTGGTCCTGCCGCGCTCGGGGGCAGCCGGCCGAGCTCTCCTTGCTCGGCTCGCTGCTGGCTCAGGCTCTGGCTGCTGCTGGCAGAGCCCTTTGCCCTGGGTCAATCCCCTGCAGTCAGCTCATGGGGGATTTACCAGCACGTCCTCAGTGCCAGGAAGCTCTCCAGACTTTAGGAATGGACCAGGCGTAATCCTCAGCTGGGCTTTGCAGGGCCTGGAGCACCCCCGGGGGAGTTAATGCATGACCAAGGAGAGCTCTCAGTAAACATGGGCATTATTGTAGAAACATACTGCGTAAATATGTGCGTTGTGGTCAGTACCTGATGGGTGGTTTGGGGCACGTCGGCAGAAAGCGCTGCGTCCAGTGAGCCTTTATGGCAAACTCCTGCTGTTATCCCTAGCCGTAGAATTAGCTGCTTGTGGAAATGCTCCTCAGTCTGGGTCTGCCCTTTATAAAGGCAATTTTTGGTTCAAAGCTTAACCAAAATGCAGGAATGAATTGAACTTGTGCCTATAGCCACCATCTGCCAAGGGGGACCAGGAGGGGCCGGCACGAAGCCCCAGGAACCTCCAGCTTCCCCGACCGCTCGCAGGGCTCGGGCCGGGTCCGCGAGGATGGCAGCACATGCGGAGTCAGCCCGAGGGGCTCCTGCCTCGTCCCCGGCTGTGTCTGCGTCCCCTCCGGCTTCTCACCAGCAGAGCAGCTGCTGGTCCCGGCACGGCTTGGCCCCGCAACGTGGCCTGTGCCACGTTCACAATTGCGATTTTTAATGCAGTATGGTCTGGAATTGCCTGGAAGCGCTGGAGGGAGCGATCCTGTGAGGGTTTCCCTCTCTCCTGCACTCTGGCGTGGCCCAGGCGCCTGGTTCCCTCCCGCCGGGCGCTGCTTTGCAGGGTCCGGTCGCGCTGGCCGACACCCGCATTAGGCCAGGAGACGCTGATGCTGGGGACACGGCACAAACAGCCGCCGCTATCGCCGCGTCAGGCCTTTTCCCTATTCACGGAGCGGGGCCTGGGGCAGGCAGGATTAACGTGGCGGGCGGGTGCGTGGTGGGCAACCGTCCCATCTGCTCTGCTCCGAAATCCCGCGGCAAAGAGACGGCTCCGCGAGCTGCCGCGGACAAACAGTCCCGCCAGGCTCTTGGCTCGAGAGTTTGCATGCGGTCTGAAAACTAGTGTAGGATTTCTGTGAAATCCCTAGCAGTGAAAGCTGCACGTGGTATAAAGCGGACGGCTGCGTCGGTACCCACAGGTACCGACAGCTGGAACCGGCTTGCTCTGGGAGAGCCCAGACTGTGGCTCTAGTTTAAGGAATGTCTATGGGATATTTTTTAAGGTAAGAAGCCACCAGGAAGGGGCAGCCGGGCAGGGAGACCTGCAGCTGACACGTGGCTGCCTGGCCTTCCTGCCTGCCTCCTCCTCCTCCTCCTCGTGAGGAGCCATGAGCTAGAGCAGCCCTCGAGCTCCAGCCCAGCCTGCAGAACCCCGTGGGAGCCAGAGCAAGGGGGGCTGCACAAGTGCTCAGGCTTGCACTGCGGCAGGCTTAAAAACTTCTCACTTTTTTTCCATCAGAAATGAATTGTTCTATAGCAAAGTGGCATTTAAGCAGATTTCTTCTTTGGGAAAAAAGTTCCATAATGTTCCAAACAGTGCATTTTGCAATTGAAAATGTTTTGTGTATCTTGATTCTGGTTCAATCTTTTGTTAAAAGCTCTATGCTGATTTGCAAAAATTTAAGAATTCCTAATTGGAATGAACCATTCGTTCTTAGACTCCCTCTTCCCTGCCCAGATGCAGCTGTCTGAGGCATTTGCAAGGGCTAGGGCTTTTGGCCAAGTCAAGCAGAGAAATATTCCCAACATCCAGGAATTTGGAGGAGATCTCCCTGCTCCCTGAGGGCGCCGGCAGCAGGGAGGCTCCGTCCCAATCCACATGCAGGGCGGGAGGGATGCTGCATTGCCGCGGGTATCTGCATCGTGCAGCCCTGCAGGGTGCCCGGGACATGGGCAGCGCGGCGCGGTGCTCCTGCGATTGCAGCGTGTGCCCCAAAACGCGGCCCCCTGCGCAGGAGACTTACCCGCCGCGGCTGCTCGTCTGCTGCAACTGCTGCCGGTGCCGGTGCCGGCGGCGCTGCGGGCTGGGGGAGGGCGGCAGGAGGGCTGCGCGGAGGCACCTGCGGGCACCGGGACCGGGAGCGCTGCCGCCGGCAAAGCGGAGCTGCTTAAACCTCCTTCCTGCTGCCACCCACTGTGAGCACAGGCTGCTCTGGTGCCCCCGGGCAGGCGATAACCCCTGACGGGTGCCTGCGCCCAGGCACGTCTCCGTGTGAAGCTCAGCTGAAAGGCTGAGCGTGCAGGATGTGGTGGACCCCAGGTGTGCAGGATGCAGGTGAACCTGGAGTGTGCAGGATGCAGCGAACCCCAGGTGTGCAGGATGCAGGTGAACCTGGAGCATGTGGGATGTGGCAAACCCCAGGTGTGCAGGATGCAGGTG